>WSXT02147456.1:0-10352 GCA_011762715.2 Neuroterus valhalla
GTTCTTGTTTAGTTTTGCACAAGGAATTTGCACATACAAGGAATATGATGAGTTGAGGATCACCCTGTATATATATAAACTTTATATAAACTTTAATAATTTGAAATCGTTCAAATATAAAATCCTAACATATATTGTAAATGTGAATATGCGTTTGATTGTTAGTCTGTTACGCATTCACACGTAAACTACCCACATGCAATTTTGTACACATCTTTTAGAGAGTATATTGAAGGACATGGGACAATTTTTATTGAAAAAAAAATAATAAAAGAGTATCCTTACTTCGCCACCGCACAGTGGTTCCAAATGCCTAAAAGGTGGTCAAAACTATAAAATGTTCATAAAATAGGCCAAATTTTCTTACTCAGGGGATTTCGAGGTCGTTGATTACGAATCCGGTGTCAAAAATGTCAACAAAAAAATGGCGGATCCAGTATGGTAAACGAGTATGTTGAATAGAGTTTTGATTCTTTTCAAAATTGGTGTAAGGAGGTTTTCAAAGTCGTTGACTACGAATCCGATGTCGAAAATTTCAAAAACAAAATGGCGTATCCAGTATGGTGGACGAGTATGCTGAATAAAGTTTTGATTCTTTTCCAAATTAGTGTGAGGGGGTTTCCGAGGTCACTGACTACAAATCCGGTTTCCAAAATTCCATAAACAAAATGGCAGATCCAATATGGTGGACGAGTAGGCTGAATAAAGTTTTGATTCTTTTCAAAATTCGTGTAAGAGGGTTTTTGAGGTCGCTGATTACGAATCTGGTATTAAAATTTTTTTGAACAGAATCGCGGATGGAAAACGTTTTTATATCAATGTAGCCAATTGCAGTGACACTAAAATAAGTGAATTTGATTGTATGCTTTGTTTGCGATAATGATAAATGTTGTTGCATGAAAGTGAGTGGTGCACCAATTCTATTCTTTAGATGAAAAGAAGTATTTCCACATAAAATACCAATTTTCGATGCATATGAATGCCGAATAAGTTAATTTGTTCATACAAATTGTTTATGACAATGACAAATGTTGTTTTATGGAATCCTGATGTGTAATTATCTTGTTCTTTAGATGAAAATAGAAAATTCCACTGAAAAGAAAAGTTTTTGAGAAACAGATATGCCAAATAAGTGAATTTGTTTATAAAAGTTGTTTAAAACAATGGCGAATGTTGTTGTTGTAGTTTATAAAAATTGTTTAAACTATTAACTATAATTGTTATATGGTGCTTGTTTGCAATCTAAAAGTTAGCCTTCACATTCGTACAACAAAACCTATGTAAGTAATACATTCGAAATCCGAAATTGCAACAGTTAACAGTCATATCCATCAATTTGTTCATAACAATAACAGTTCAAAAAAAGGAACTTCACTAATTTTACACCTTTTTGAAGAAATATCGATGAATGAGGCTATGTGAATATCGCAAATATAACCAATTGCAAATGATAAGCTTAATAACAAATAAGAAATACCAAATTCAAGAAACGTGCACCTCTACGTTAAAGTACGATTCTTCATTAGCATTGTCAAAAAAAAAGCTCTGATCCGTTGAAAATTGAGGGGACGGCTGATTTGTGTCCCAAAAAAGTGCTTTTTTCTCACTCTGGTGTCGCGGCAGCATATAGGCGGGCCGAAATTACCAAATAAACAATCACCTCGAACGCAAGGTTGCAAAAAGTTGCAGCTAATTCTTTGATGTGTGCTAGAACGGGCTCTACTCGACTTTTCAGCAGAAAAACGGAAGCGGTTGACCGCGGTTAAAATTATCTGTGCTTCTATAACAAACAATTTATTAACGCTTGGAGAGCGTAAAATTTTGCGTCTAGGAAGTGCAACTTTAGAGAGAGCCGAAGAACATTATATAAAGATTCAGACTCTCTTTGCCGCTTTTCCGAGGTCTAAAAATAATGATAAGTAAATGCAAACTCTAGAAAACCATTTTAAAAAAATGATTTTTTTCGACTTTTGACCGCTTTTAAGGCATTTGGAACCACTTTGCACCGCCACAGGGCTCATATAGTTATAAAATAATGCGAATCGTCCAGTATAATGTGCATCGAAATCCGATTTTATTTAAAGATACATGAAAAGCTCTAACATAAGCGTAAATGATAGTAATTTATCTTTCGAAGTATATACTGATGGAAGATTACTTCTGAACAAATGGCTAGAAATATTCCCATAGAGATCTCAGAGAAGTAAATCCGTTGATGTACGTTAGTAACATTATTTTCTTATGTCATATTAAACAATAAATCATGTTGAGTGCACGCAATTCTTGTTCTGTACGACATTACAAAATATATGTTATTAGAAAATGGTTGGCAAAGATCCAATCCAATTTATTGAAATGCAAAGTATAAAAGCGATCGTCACAATCCTGCGGATCAATGAGGCAAACCTGACGTGCAGTAATGTTATGGTTACGTAACAGTTAATTTAAGAGAAGTCATGCATTACCACTTGTCAATCATGATAGTTATATGTTCATATTACTGTCATATTTCGAACGAATAGTAAATAAATCTTTAAGAGATTAATTTGATTGTTGCTTTCCAAACTGTATGAAATGCTCGAAAGATAGCTAAATCGAAACCTGTGAAATAACATCCTATTCATCAGTTTCTTTTTGTAATTCGACAAGGGTTTTCACTCAGAATGTGAATGTTTCCTTCGAACTTTTTGTTCGGACGATAAAAGATTTAGGTCCTACAAAAGCAACAAAATTGGTTTAGTATACACTGATTGAAATGTTTGTTTGAACGAAAAAAATTGGTTGTCTGAACCAAATTTTTTGGTTGCTATAGGAGCAACAAAATCTTTTTCGAGTCAACCAAATTATTCTGTTGGTGCGTTTGGTTGAACCAACGAAGAAGTTTGGTAGGCACAACAAAATTTGTTTGTAGATGCAACAAACATATTTGATTAAATCAACCAAATATTTGTCAGCCCTTATAATTATATCATAAAGTTTGCAAGACGGATTTTTTTTATATAAGGTTTGAAATATTTCATAAATTTAAGAAGAATTTAATTATAAAATAATAAATATTCCGGAAATCTGCGGAGGTGAAAAAATATTTTCCAAAGAGTAAAACAAACTTTTTCTCAAGGTAACTTACTATTGTAATTTTCACTATGTCTGTTCTGCTCAACAAATTTTTCATTAAGGAATGACTTTAATATCACTCAAAACACACTTTTTTCTGAAGTTGTCCGGGATTTTACCTTTAGATATTTTTTTGTTCAAGCCACTTGCTTTTCGACTCTGCATAATAAATTGCAAGGTCCTCACTTGTAAACAATCTACAAATTTTCGAAAATTGTTCAATTTGAACTGGAAACATGTATTACAACCTTCAGAAATAACAAAAAAAAATTTATATTATGATTTTTATGTATAAATTCTTACAGTTGGCCGAAGGGATCAGTGAAACACAACAAATACGAAACAATAATGACTACTATTAAACTTTGATGCGAATCAGATAATTCTTCTGTCTTGTCATAAAGAGTTAAGATAACTCTCCCTTTGAATGTGTCAAACAAAATTTGATATAAGTCCAAAAATGAAAATGATAGAATAATACTTTGCCATAAATTCTTCCTCTATTGCAGTACTCAAAAATAATTTTCAAAATTTTAATAAATAAATGAATAAATTTATTTTCCAACGTTTAATTTATTACCGAAGACGGTAGCTTCTCCATAAATTCTCCTTTCGTTAAAGTCTCTTCATCCCGGGCATCTAGATTTTTTAAATTTTCTTCACTTCAATTTTCTCCAGGAGTATGATCGAATGTTGCAACAATTTCATTCTGTGGTACATTAAAATTTCAATTATTTCCGAATTGCTTTTTTTTCAAATATCTTAGGTCTTTTGTTTATATTATAAATCCCTTCAATTGTTTCTTTTAAGTTTAAATAAGTTTCCAACTTGCGTTCAAATTTAATATGAATCCCCAACAACTCATTCTCCAGAAGTTTTTTTAAATAGCTACTTCCAGGTGCAAGTGCATTTAGTGTTTCTAAATCAATTCTTTCAGCTAAAAATTAAAAAGACTGTGCTTTATTCATCTGCAATTTACTATTTTTTCCATTTTTATGATGATCCTATTATCATTATTATTACGACAGCCATATTAATGTTACGAGTGACATACAAGTATATTCATATTTTGGAACAAATAATGATCAAATAATAGGAAGAAACAAGGAATACTTGGGGATGTAGGATTTGAAAAATTTGATTAAAAAAATTTATTTTTTGATTTTAATCATAACGCTTATACATCAATTTCAATTTAAAATGTGGAAAAAAACTCCTCTTTGTTTAAAGACATTTTCTGCTAGGATCACTAAATTACGAGACATAAATTCAGATTCAAAACATTTATGTCATAACCTCAAAATTATGTTCCTTACTTTTAAGTCTGATTGGAACTTAAAGAGATTGATGACAAATTTATTTGAGCCGATCATGACCTTGAAGCTTATTAGTTACAAGGGTTATAAAGTGGAATCACCGCTTTACTGAATTCCATCATGTTATTTGCAATTTCTATCAGGATACCTTTGATTGGTTATTAGAAACAAGAAGCAGTTGGGGGAAGCGAGAAATCATGGTTTTGATGTATTTTTTATTTCCGGAGGCTGTTCTAAACTTGAAAAAGCGGTCAGGTGTAATTAAAGTACAGGTTAGATTTTTTTTAGTTCTTTACCTCACTTTAAAACCAGCTGGAAAAATGAAGCTATATCTGCTATTTATCCTGAAATTTTGGAGTAAATATTTGAAACTCTAATTATTATTAGGGGAGAGTGGGGAGTTGTGAGCCGGGTTTTGTTTTCGAGGTATATCTTCCATAAAAATCAATATATTGTAAATGTTTTGAGTTCCATTTTCAAAGGACATCTAAACACAACTACTGGACGAAAGAATTTAAAATAATCACCGTCGTCTTCGAAATATTGCAGATCGGCTAAAAGTAGACAAATCGGCATTTGTTATTTCGGTGGGGAGTTGTGAGCCATGCCAATAAATGTCAGAAAACACCATATTTTTATAATTTATGTTTATTAAAAAAGTGGGAAATGAAATTTAAGATGAAGTTGATATTACTAGAAGATTTAAAACCACAGGTGTATTACCCAGTCGTCATGTTGGCACCCTTCAAGTGCACAGCACGGTCGCACATGCTACAATGCATTGCGTTATTTTCTATTTACTTTTTTTCGGCATTGTGCCCATACAGATGATGCAGAAGTCATCATCAACTCCCTTCAACTCCCTACAGCTGGTGGCTCATAACTCCCCATATCGGACTTATTTAGAATGGACGCATCGCTATCTACGCACTGAAAAATTATTAAAATTTTCTTTTTTGTGTAGAGAGCCAATAGTCTGAGGAATGTTTTGCATAAACTTTCCTCTAGAGTTGTCTCCAAAACGGGCCTCAAAATATCACAAACACAAGTATCAAAACAAAACTTTCGGTGCGATTCAACATTGAGTGATTCACCTGAAGATCAAGAACGCCTGCAGATGCGATGAATGCTCCCTGAAAAATTAGCTTTGGTCAAGAGAAACACTGAACAGTACATACAACAGACCTAGCATTCTCAGCATGGCAGAAATCGAAATGGCTCACAACTCCCTCCGGCTCACAACTCCCCACTCTCTCCTACTCAAATGAAGTGAGGGAGAACTAGTTGAAAAAAACTCAATCTGAAAACAAGCAATTTTCCGGTTCCCCCGACTGATTCTTGTTTTAATGATCACTTTAAGTTATTATATAATTTAGAATATGGATTTACACAAAAATTGCGAATAAAATAATCATATTCCGAAAGGTCACGCGTGATTCTACAGCATCACCGATACAAGTTTATCTTTAGCATTCAAAAGATTGTGAAGAAGCAATCGAAATGTAAAAATCACTTACCTTGAAATTTATCTATGAGAGTCTCAAGACCCCATTCCTTTAGAATCTTTTTTGTCACCACGTCCGCCATACTGAAAATTTTCGACCGATTAACGTTTAACAAACTGATTTCCGTTCGCGTCCACCATGTTGAAAACGTGGTCAGTTGTTCTTCGCGAGTAAGGAAGAGCGCATGCGCAGTAGGGTGGCCGAAACATTTTTTTCCGAATTTTTATGCAGAACGCCCGGAAATTTGTTCGAATCAACAAAAAAATAAATGCATTTTTTGTTTTCGAAAAAAAATATTCAGAGGTGCCACAAGCCCCGTGAAGTGACGTATTTCCCATAAGCGAAAAAGACGTTTTTGTACATTTTATTCAGAAATCTCAATATTAGATAAATCGAGTTCGAAATTCACCATCTCCTTTCACAATCGATCACAGAATGCGAATAAAATATTACTCTTAAAATTTCACCCCCCATAAGTCTGTTTCAAAGGGTCCTAAAAACCCCCATAAGTGAAAAAATGGGTTTTTCGAGTTTTTGGCGCTAATTATGTTTTTTTTTTGCGGTTTTTTTTATGCAGATTCTTTCAAATACATAGAATACTAATTTATACTGATAATCAGATGTTTATTTAAATTTTTCAAACAATTTATTATTGTTTTTAGCAACTTCCTCTTAGAAAAGGGTTAGAAAGTCAAGGTTTTTTTCTGAATTTTTCCACTTATTTTCAATCTTTTGGTTGGAGCGAGGTGATAATCAATTAAAGCTAATAAAAATGATTGTTTAAACAATTATTTATTATTTATAACAATATCCTCTTAGAATTATTCTACAAAGTTGCGGTTTTTTCTGAAATTTACAACTTTTTGCCCACTTTTTACTTGGAGTAGGTAATTATTTGATTTAATTTAGCAAAAATTATTGTTAAAACAATTTCAAAATGTTTATAGCTATCTTCTTATAGATTAATACTAGATAGTTGCGGTTTTTTCATGAAATTTTTGAACTTTTTATTCCTTTCAATTAGAAAAAAGTAATAATTAGTTCATGTTGAAAAAAATAGTTTTTTAAACTATTTATTGTTATTGCTTATAATATTCCCTTTGCCAAATGATAGAAACTTGCATTTTTTTCTTTAATTTTCAACTTTTTGCCCACTTTTCACTTGAAGTCAGTTATTACTTAATTTAATTTAACAATAATAATCGTTTGAATAAATTGTAAATGTTCATGCCTTTCTTCTCTTAGATTAGTGCTAAAAAGTTGCGGTTTTCTCCTAAACTCTGAAGCTTTTTGTCGACTTTTCACTTAGTGAGGTAATAATATATTCGAGTTAACAAGCATGCTCATTCAAACAATTTATTACTGTTTAAAGCCATTTCTTCTTAGATAAATGCTAAAAAGTTGTTGTTTTTTCTAAAATGTTAAACGTTGCACTGAATGGAATTTGAATGAAATTCAATTAGATTGAATTAGATTGAATTGTTGGGTATATTAGATTGTTTCATATTTGAAATAAATTTTTTTTTTTAAATATCAACCATTATATTTTTCATTAAAAATCTATATATGTAGTTTGAAAATTCGACTCTATGGTTGAAAGTTGAACTACATTCTAAAAAATTCCATTTTTGCGTTGGAGATCCATAATTTTAGTAGAAAATTCGAAATTCAAGTTTCACTGAATGAATTCAGCTTTTTTGTTTTAATTGATTTTTTTGAACTTTGAGAAAAGAACAAACATAATTTACTTAAATCGATACAACACTATTTGGAATATGATTCTCTTAATGTTTATTTATTATTTGTTCACAGGTAAAAAGGTAGAGCAAAGGTAAACATTTCAGAAAATACCACAACTTTCTAGCCGTTATCTAAGAGAGAATGGTCATGAACAAAAATAAATTGTTTAAATAAGCATGTTTGTTAACTCGCATTAATTATTACCACACTAAGTGAGAATTTGATAAAAAGCTTAATAGTTTAGAAAAAATCGCAACTTTTTAGCACTAGTCTAAAATAAGATAGGTATTAACAATAATAATTTGTTTAAACAATTTTTTTTATTGAATTGAATATGAACTCACTTCAAGTGAAAAGTGGGAAAAAAGTTTAAAATTTCAGAAAAACCCGCAAGTTTCTATCATTAGGCAAAGGAAATATTATTAGCAACGATAATAAATTGTTTAAATAATTTGTTTTTTTAACATGAAATTATTATTACTTTACTCTTATTGAAAAGTGATAAGAAATTTAAAATTTCAGGAAAAAAACGCAACCATGTAGTATTAATCTAGAATAAGATACTAATAAACATTCACAATTTGTTTAAACAATTATTTTTGCTAAATCAAATTAAATAATTAGCCACTTAAATTTCAGAAAAATCGCAGCTTTGTAGCATTATTCTAAGAGAATATTTTTACGAATTATAACCAATTGTTTTAACAATTATTTTTGCTAACTTCAATTGATTATCAGCTCGCTTTAACTGAAACGTTGAAAATAAGTATAGAAAAGTTCAGAAAAAAACCTTGACTTTCTAACCCTTCTCCAAGAGAAAGTTGCTAAAAACAATAATAAATTGTTTAATCAATTTGAATAAACATCTAATTATCAGTATAAACTAGTGTTTCATGTATTCTGTTATCAATTGTGAAGAGAAATGGTGAATTCCGAACTTGATTCATCTAATATTGAGATTTCTGAATAAAATTGACAAAAACGTCTTTTTTTCTTATGGGAAATTCGTGTTAAACTTCACGGGGCTTGCGGCACCTATAAAAATTTTGTTCTAAAACAAAAAAAAAAAGGATTTATTTTTTTGTGGATTCGAACAAATTTTCGGGCGTTTTGCATCGAAATTCGAAAAAAAATTTTTGTAATGCATTTTTGGACCACCCTAATGCGCAGCATTGTATTTGGTAGGATCAACCAAATCCTTCGGTCCACTCAACAAAATGTGCTTAACAAATTTGTTTGTTTCAGCCAAACTAATTATTTTGTAACAACAACTACTTTTTTGGTAGCGGAACACATATTTTAGTGAGAACAACCAAAACTGCTCAACAAAATTGTTTTGTTGCTGGGACATTACTTTTTTTCTCAGTTTAAGTTTCATAAGTCTGGGTTAAGATATCGGTTTCGGTTGGACAAAAGATTTGTTACGACAGCACAAACTTACTGTGGATTGTTTGTAAATCATTATTTGTATGAAGAAATCCAAATTAGATTGATGTTTACAAAAAGATTCCTCAATTATAAAATGAATCTTTCTGCGTGGCAATTTTGTATAATAATTTATTTGAAGCGTGGAAGATAAACGTATGATACGTCCTTGTCAAAGAATCTCGGGAAAGGCCTCGTTAAAGAGATTTATATGAAAGTATCGATCTGGTACAAGCTACAAGTGGATAACTGTTGTTGGCAATAAACTTGATCCCCGATCAATTTCACATGGAAGACATGCGACTAGCGAAGAGATCACATCATAGAATACGAATGACGTCTATTGTTCATTCCTCGAGTAGTTTAATAGACTCCTTTATATTGCGAATTTACTTCAACAGAGTGCACTTGGCTTCTCGAGTTGGCAATATTCAAGAAATCAGAAAATATATGGAGCGAAGGATGCAAACGTTTCATTCAAGGGACTTTAAGTTTGTTTAGGTAGAAATTTGGAAATTGCTTTGTTACATCATGAAAACGTTAAATTACTCTCTAAATCTGAATTAGTCAAACGTTACTTATTGATAGTCATTCATGAATAATTCGAATAGGGCGAAGTCGTGTACCTCGAATTAGTCAAAAGTTACTAGTTCAATTAGTAACAAGGACTGACTAAATAAAAGGGTATCTCGTTACTAAATAAATTGGTAACACTACTATTAAATGAAATTGTCACTGTCTACTAAATAAATTAGTCAGACTTCCACTGGTTACTAATAAAAATAGTGATTCGAACAAAATTCCACAATAGTTGAGTTTTAAATTAACTACCTTTTATTGAAACCCTTAATGAACATTTGAGTTATTTTTTAATGTTTTTATAGACCCAACGCATTAAAAATATTATAATTTATGCAATATCTTGTATCGTCAATCAGGGTGGCTACTTGAGTGGAAAAGCGGGATATGGCCGGGAATTTATTGACCTGTAAAATAAGGAAATGACCGGAAATTGTATTTAAGAACCGGTAATTCACTTGATTTCACCTAGACTATTGAAAATTACACCCAGAAAATACCCGTGTGGAAATTGTCAAATTTTTGCCTACTTACAAGTTTGGCCCCAACTTGGAAAATTATTTCATGGCTACAACCAGGGTTCATACCTCATTTCTAGTCCGAACCAACCCTGATTCACAGCTCTTGATCGCAGCGCCATCAACTTGGCTGTGCAACTGTTTTTAGTCGGGCT
>WSXT02147467.1:0-10352 GCA_011762715.2 Neuroterus valhalla
TAACCTCAGGGGCCTTTCCTCTATCCGCAACCTGGGGACGCGCTACGTAGTGGTGATAGGTACCCACCAAGTAGACGCTATATTTAATAAAAGAAAAAAATAAAAAACAACAGTTGTTGAAGGAAAAACGCAAGAAAAAATAAGTGGAGATAAACAAAAACATTTATCAACCTTCGAAAACAATTTATCAAAGGATATTTTGGAGGATTTTAAGAGTGCTTCGTTCATTCAGACATGGCCTGAGCATTTACAAATGAGTGTGTTGTACTAATACTGGCTTGATATCAGTGGAAAACATGGTAAAAAAATCAGCAGCACTTTATTATAATAAAAATTTTTACGATATACATTTAACATTTTTATACATAATTATTTTGTTAAATTAATGAATTTTTAGGGTCAACCGTTTTCCACATTTTTTTGCTGGTTTTTTCTTTGTTAGTAGATGTTCATATCGATACCTTTATTTTAATGATTTTTTAGTATAATTTTCATAATTTGAAAATTTATTAAATATATAATAATTTTATAATAATATAATTATAATAAATATAAATAAATCAAAGAGTTACTAAATTGAGCTGATGTTTTAAAACATAAAGTTGGTGATGAATTAATATTTGATTCGAATGTCTTGGTCGCTGATAATTCAACAGGTTTGTAAACAAATAAGAAAACAATACTTCATACGTGATTGGTATTCGAGAAAATGAATGAAAAATTTGTTCTTCCAATTCTCTTGACAAAAAGGAAACAATTACTAGAAGAGAAAAAACGATTAGCTGATAAACGGAAAAACTCGAAGATAAAATGAAAGCAATACAACAAAGGATCAAAGAAGTAGAAAAATAGTTGAATTATAAATTTAATTTTAAGTAAATCTTATTTTTATGTCTTTATTATTATTCCAAAGATTTGAAAATGTTCTTGTCATTCTTATTTTGTAAGTGAATGTTTATTGGTTGCTTGTTAATCCGTTGATTTTTAAGTCTAACTGTATTATTACTTAGTAATAATGTAAAACAATTTTCGATACTATGAATGAATAAATAATCAACTGCAAAAAAATCTTAAACTAAATTTTTCATTCGATTTTGTGTTCCATAATTTGGGACATACCTGATGCAACACCCGTACATGTTGGTTTGAACTGTTTTATAAATACGGCCATAAGTACTTATCTTCTTTTTTTATTTAATTTATTAATATTTTCAACTAACATTCACTTGGTAATAATTATTTTCGCTCTAGTAGATATCAGGTAAACAATTAACTTGAAAAAGTTAGATTTTCCAACTCTTCTTTCTTTTGAATAATGTGAATTATACAATTCCTATCCATAATGTGTTCCATAATATGGCCCTTTACCTTACTCATTCTGAATTGGGGGTATTTTTCTGCTTATTTTCTGGAAATTTATTTGGCACAAAGATTTTCATACATGGATCTACAACCGTTTTCTTCTTGACCAACATGTTCTACTTTCATTCCATTGCTTAAATCAAATCATTAAGGGATGATAAAAGAATCCTCAAAATAAGTTGAAACGATTTTGCTGGTAGAGCATGCTTTCCGCACTCGTTTTGATGTGATTTCTTGGCTTGATAGCTTATTGATAAAAAAATCTCCTTGGATTTTGGCGTTTCCGGAACGACATTTTCCTTGCATGAATGTTTAATAGAATATAAAACAACACTAAAAAAAATTGGACCACCTTTTCTGATAGGGGATACGCTTTCTGCTCCTATTTTAATGATATTTCCAATGACATTAATAAAATAAAAACATCTCCCATGAGTTTAATTGTTAAGAAATGTAGTGTACTCTAGTAGTTTGAGCAAAAAATCTCCTGTGGTTTTGGTTTGATTAAATATTTAAGGGATATCGAAACCACCACCAAACATTCTATATACACAAAATCTTGAATCTGTCAAGTTCATGAGTACAAAACTTTTTCTCAGTGGGTCTTATCTGCAAAACATGAGGCATGCAGCCAGATGTAACTAAAAGTTTTTGAGAAGAATAAAATTCAAATAATAGACGAAGTTTCCTAATAAAACACTTGTGAAGGTTGGAAGTTCGGAATATGTTTAGCAAAAACTATCCATTTTCCAGATAATTTTCTTTCAATGTATATGTCCGACATTATAAAAAAAATTATAATTATACATTTTGACTCAAGACAGGAATAAAGACATTGCTCAAAGAAAGATTTGTGATTTGGAAGAAACAAAAATGTATTGGGATTCCGAAAATCTTTGAGAATGCGTATATGATTGAACGCATACTTAAATTTACATTACATATACGGAAATAAGGATACGCATGTTACAATGTGTGAATACCTCTTGCATCTAAAATAAATGGTATAGCGATGCACGTATAAAGATTGTAGATATATATATATATATATATATATATTTTGATGGAACTGATAATAATTATAATAATATAATAATGATGATAGTATTCAAATGAGAATGTAAAATATAGGAATAATAAATATAAGAATAAAAAATTACATGACAATAAAGGTGTTATACGATAAAAAGTTGTAGCAGAGATATAAGGAAAGAAAGAGAAGGAGAGAAATAAATACGTATAAAGAAAATGAAATTGCCTAAAATTCGGCCAGGGCGGCAGGACGGACGCGGTGAGTTCCTCTTCGGAATCTTGAGCTTGAATCGACCGACTAAAGCCAGCTGCGATACTGCTTATGCTGATTTGTGGTTCTCCGTCAGTCTTGAACCTTTTCAACACAGCCAGCCAGGCAATCATCAACAGTAGTCACATCAGATTTTTTTTTTTTTCATGGGTACACGCCGAAAAATTAACTTATTTTTTTATTCCTTAACGCGTGTTGAATTATTCATTTTTATATTAATAAGCTGATTTATTGAATTCAAATGAAAACTGCTATAGTGCTCATTTTTATACACTGGACGCTTGCTTGAGTTTTTCAGTTTAGAAAAAACCATGAGGAAGCTAGAGGCTTATCCTAAATATTATAAAAGCAATTAATGAATTGATTGTATCATAATACTTCAAATTGATAAGCATTATGAATTTTAAACCTTATGTATCAGATAACTTATATATTTAAAATCAATTCTGAGAAGTAATTAGGATAGGTCTCTGGGCTTCAATTTGCCAAAAGTCAAAACCATCAAAACTAGACAGATCTTTTAGAAAGATGAAAAATTCTGATTAGTTTTTAATCTTTTATTCCATCGTAATTTTTTTATGTCGGTCTAGTTTTGATACAAACGAGTTGGGGTTTATTTCTATTTAAAACTGAGCTTGATCGGACAATTTTTTTTCGATTTTCACCCTTTCCAACCCTCTTGATGATGGACATACCTCGAAAAAATTTTCCGTACGAGATGATCCTGCGATTGGTCGAGTTGCGGCTCATTTTTTCGCCTCTCAGCCAATTCCTTTTCACGACGAACGTCAGCCACTTTCCGAAAAATGAGCTGAAAATTATAAAGAAGAAAAATGATTAAACCTTGAATTTGAAGGACTAAATTAATAAATTTAGAAAATACAAATTGAAAAGATTATGATTTTGAGGATTTTTTTCAAAATTCATCAAACAGAGAAATTAAGTTCAATAGATTTCGATTCCGTTCTTCAAATTCCGATTCTTAGTGAACTCTACAAGAAAAAAGAGATTCTATTGAATTCAAAAAATCAGAAATCCTGATTTGCAAGCGCAAATTATGTGGGGTTTGTGATTACGGTAACAAAGCATATGGAGAACAATGTAAATTATTAATTAAATTTATAGAACAGAAAAAAAAATCGCTTATAATAGTTCATTTGAGTTATCAACAAGAACGTCAGCAGCTTGCAAGAATATAAGTGACCTTTTTTATGATTTATGAAGTAAAAAAGAAAAATACAATACTTATCGAGATTTTTCAAAATGATATATACAAGAAAAGGAAGAGTAGTACGGTCTCACCCTTATCTTCAGTCGAATTGTTGGAAAATGTTTTTTTTTAAAATATAATCGCGGGTTGCGCATGCGCAGGTTGAGGAGTCAATATTTAAGCAGACGACGAATAAGACAATAAGACTCATAACCTAAAAATCAGCTAAAAATATTTTATTCACCGACATTTAATACGTACACTCTGACGTGTTAATAGTGGTTTATTGTCACACGTGATCGGTGTAGTGTGTGATTAGCGAGATCAATGTTTAAAATGTTTTCATAGAATTAGAAGTTCACCTGAAATTGTGCTACGAGTGGTATCAGAAGAGCAAATAAAGTATATGGATCAACCACTTTAGAAGGAACGACTGTTGTGGAAAGGTTCGTTTATTTAACGATCAAGTTCTAAAATTTTAGAACTTCATTTTATTCTATGATTTATTTAATAATGGCAATGGAAATTTGTTCTCAAAACTCTCCATAGCTCTATTTCATTCAGGAAATTTGTAGCATGTTGGTATCATCATATCTTATCTGTCAAAACCACTTATTCAATTGATCTAATTTAGGTTTCTCTTTGTACGCTTCTGAATTTGAATCAAAGCTGCTGCAAGAAAACTAGTTCAAAATAGAAATACTGGTGTTATATATTTCAATTTCCACTTGAGACGTTCCGAATCTAGGAGTTTTTATGCAAGACGAATTGTTATGACTACCTTTTGTGTCAAGAAAAGGAGGAATATTTACTCATAAATTATATGTTTGAGAAGTTATAACTTTAATTATATTGAAGTATTCCATCGATAAGTAGTGCACACAGGTGTGGTTTACTGAACTTTATAGAGATCTTAAGCTCATTGTTAATTATAAAACCATGAACAATTTTTCTTTGATAAATTAAATTTAGTTCTTGCTAATGCGGACAAATTCGGATCAATAAATTTCAGAGTATTTTTGCTTTCATATTGATAAACACATTAATGCTAGTGGAAATTCAATAAAAAAATCAATGGAATTCGGATACCGGAGTCCCGAAATTTCCATATTGAAAATGAGTTTCAAATGATTTTCAAATGAGTTTAAAAACGATTAAACCCAAGATTTACTTACAACAGTATTATGGTTTAGAAATGAATAATTTCCTATTATATCTCAAGTTTATGTGTGCAGAAAAACGATGTGGAATTCTTCGAATCTTAATTTTAAGAAGTTTTCAGTTTTTAATACTTATCAGTTTGAATGTTTCTTCCTAATCCTATTGATCATATTTCAATGAAATATGATGAAAAATTGTTTATTAAGAGTATACAAGGTTAGGTTTTTCATCAAACCTTCGTACGGCAGGAGACTCACTACTGAAAGAAATGATAGGGTGTAGTTTGAACTACACTACTTACTTCGAAAGTAAAAATTGTTTCGTACTTTTTCAAAAGCAGTATATCCATAAACATGCTCATGCTTATAAAACATGTGTCAGGAAATCAACTAACTAAAAATACATCCATTTTATCCCGTACTATTGAAAAATGTATACATATTTTTTTTATTTGAAAATTTCCCTTGAAATGAAACTCTTATGCTCCAAGAATTATGAATCTAATTTTGCATGTGGAAAAAGGCACATTGCCAAATGAAGTGCTAACTTAGTTGAGTAACAATATAGTTGATGAGTAGTAATATACTTACATATAATTTAGAGTTCAACTATTGAATGAACAGATTTTCTAAATTCAATCAATTGAAAAAAAAAATTTGAAAATAGAAGAATTTGAGAAAAATTTGGATAAATTGAAATGTTTTCGAAGTTCATTCTTCTGTTTATTTGAATGATGATATTTTGAGTTTTGTGAATTATCGATTATTGTTGTCTCCATTGGCTATGAATAGATGCAACTATTTAATCGAAGATTATTTTGCTCAACAGCTTGATAGAAAGTTAAATTATATGGTTAAAAACTAGGTTTCTTGTTGAAAGTTAGTCTTTCTGGTAGAACATTAATCTTCTAGGTTAAGAATACATTTTTTTGGTTGAAAATTTTACCATATGGCTTAGAGTTGAACCATTTCCTCAGAATGCATTTTTTTAGATTTATCTTTCTGGTTGAAAATGTAAATCTTTTCTTGAAAATTCTTCTTTTATTTGAGTGGAAATTGAATTTTTTTTCTGATAATCTGAACATTATATTCCTGTTTAGAAACTTACCCTCCATAAATTGAAAACTTCAATATTTGATAGGGAACATGTACATGTTTCTTTATCAAAAGTTCGTCTTTTTTCAATGAATTTTGTGAGAAATAATTTTTTTTTCCTATATTAATTTTCGAAATGGCTGATATAACTATTCTCTGTTATACTTAATGTTTTTTGAAACATGCAATTTTTTTGCTTGAGAACTAAACAGTCTTGTTAAATACCCATCTCCCTGGACAGCAAATTAATCATTGCCGAAAATACATTTATTTATTTGAGGACTAACCTGTTTTGTTTGAAAAATCGTATTTTTTTTGTTGCTAAATAAAACCACACAATTCGAAATTTGTCCTTTTGGTGAAAAATTATTTTTCAAACTAGAAATTTAACTCTTCCATTATTGGTAGAATACTCAGGGCCCCTAGATAAGAATTTAACTTATTGTTTGGAAATTATGTTGAAGATTTCTTCTTTCTCTGAAAATTGAACTATGTTTTAAGAAAGCTGTCCTTTTCGATTGGTAATTCGCTTTTCATGGGAGAGAAGATACATTTTTTGGATGGAAATTCATCTTTCTTGGTTTGGAATTAACTTTTTTCTTGATAATTTAACAATATTTCCAAAGCCTCGTTTTTACGGCTTGATAATTCAATTATTTGGATAAAATTGCATCTGTTTTCAACTAAATTGTAGTACCTTTTGTAAGATAATTTGACGATTTGGTACAAAATTTATCTTTTTAGTTTGAAAATTCATTTGGTTGAACATTTGACCATTCTGTTAAAAATGTGATTATTTTGTTGAAAATTCAACTATTTTCTTGAAGACATGTTTTTTGGACAAAATTAAAAATTTTTTCTTTGAAATTCGTCCTGTCAAATTTTTAATTCATCTTCATATCCAAATTTAAATTTAAATTTTATCCGACACCCCTCCCCCCTTTGAGCTGTTACGAAATTCAAGTACATTCCCTAAGTTCAAAAGAAAAAAAAGGTGTGGAAGGTATGTCATATATATAGGAATAATATGTATATTACTAGTCTAGAAATATACGAGAATAACCCATTTTTACCCCCAATTTCTATCATTTGATTAAAACTTCAGAAATTATCTTACCAAAGTTAATAAAAAAAAAAATATCTTTCTGCCAATCAAAACTTGTAATATTCGTTAATTCACAAAAATTAGACCAAATAATCGGAAGCCAACTATACTACCTTGAAAACTTACCCACACTTGTCAGAAATTCTTCATCATTGAAGGAATAACAAGAATTATCCTCTGAATTTGTAAAATGTATTACAGAGTGAATCAAGAATCTTTTTATTTATAAATTATTCTAACAACATTTGAAAAGAACTTTCTATTGAACCTGAATATCCCTCCAGGAACATCAATAATTCAATAAATCCTTTTATTCCAGATGGGCCATGGATCCAGTCGCTCAGCTTCCTCCGCAAACATTCTTTCAGCAGAGGAGTTAATCCTAGTCGAAAATCTTTTCAAGTCCATGTCTCGAAGTTCCGGCTCGATCAAACGAGAAGACATTTTTAAACACTGGTCAACGCACCTCGACGAGGGTCTTCTTCAGTTCGTCGTCCGATTTCTCTGTCACGAACCCGGAAAACGAACCTCTGCTGTCAACGGGGAAAATTTCGGCCGTCTTTATGTCTACGCAGTTCGGGGGAATCCTGAAGAACGTACTAGCCTCATCTTTCATGGTCATTTCGAGGAAGAGCAAAAACACGAAATACCTGCTGCAACTTTTCTCCAATACGTAGAAAGCACCATCAGTTCCTACTTGAGAATACAAAAAAATTGTGCAAACACTCATTACCAGAGCTGGAGTAACATCGGTTGCAATGTCAATGCAAGAAGAATCATCATGCGAGCGAAAAGTCTCTGCGAAGAAATTCTGAAGTACGGAGATACCTTAACAGTTGATCAGATAGACAACTGGTTTAGCCAAGCAGCTACTTTTAAACTAATCCAATCGCACGTTTTCCAGTCCCTCTTCCTTATTTCTCAAAAGAAAAGCGATAAAAACACAGCTACAAGAGTCCACGACTTGAATCTCTTACCGATTTGTAAAGGGCTCGAGAACATTCCACACTTCCCCAGCATCCTCGGCATTGGAGATGTGCTATTTCTGAATCTTAGTTTACCACACGAGTTGCGAAACGAATGGAGATTTTTATTCTCAAGTCAGGTTCATGGCGAATCTTTTTCGACGATGTTGGGTAGAATCCAAATGCAGGGTGCAACAATCATCATCGTCCAGGATACTGATGACCATGTCTTCGGAGGATTTGCTACTGATAGCTGGATGCTTAGTCCGAACTTCAAGGGAAATCAATCCTGCTTTTTGTTCAAACTTAACCCGGACATAATAACCTTTCCGGCTAGCAACTACAATAATCATTACCAGTATTTGAATCTCCACCAGCAGACAATGCCGAATGGTTTGCTAATGGGGGGTCAGTTTAACTATCCAGGGCTGTGGTTGGATTGCGAATACGGGACAGGGAAGTCGAGTGTTTCATGCACGACTTTCCAGAGTTACTTGCAACTAAGCAGCAAAGAGGACTTTCATATAAAACACTGCGAGGTCTGGGGAGTTGGACCAGTGCCGGAGTCTGAAGAGGACTTGAGGGATTCTAGATCCATTTTGGATCAGGATCCAACGTCCAAGGTTTTGCTTGAGCTTTCTGGGAGAAAAATGCACAGTGAGGGTATACGGGAAGAGAGGGAAACCTGAGGGTCGTTTAGAAGGTTGAGTAAGCGTGTTTTCTTCGTGAAGAATTGAATGTGCTTACGAGGCTTTCATTTCCAATCAGAATTTTAGTGTAAGGAGACGAGGACTTGCTTTCAGAAGCATCAATCGACTTTAAGGCAAATGCGGGTATGTGATACCAAGAAACGAAATGTCTACTTTTGTGCAACAATTTCGATATTTTTTTTTATCAATGGATGTAAGATTTCTGCGGGTACGAGAGATGGAAGAATAACTGTACATATGTACATTTTAATTGTTTTTAGTTAATTTGTGAACTTTAGGTATCACGGCGAGCATCGAATGATCGTTATAATCACAACGGCCTGGTATACTAAATTAAGTTTACTCGTTGTTAATTGTTTGTTATATATTTTTATCAAATTGTGTACTACGAATCTAATCGGCAGAATGTAATCCGTCGTTTTTATTGTGATTTTGTTATATATCGTACTGGAACTATTTGTATTTCATAGGCACGATGTTTGTTGACTAGTAAGGATATTCAAAATCATACTCCTCAGTTCCGTATAGCCCATCTATAAAAATTTGTCATACAAAAACGCCATTGTAAGGGTGTTTCTTCTCGAACGCACGAAACTACGGTAGTCTGTTATCGCTTGAAAAGTGAAGAATGAAGAAAATGAATAAAAAATTCAAGAATAGTACCTGTTTTCTTGATTACTACACTGTTAAAAATCTGCAGAGTAAATGACTAGAGGAGTTGAGAGTAAAATTTTTCAGAGTTTAAATTCGACTCAGTATCGGTTACACTCAACTCCGCGATTGCAGGACAATTTTCTCCAAAAAGTTTTTAATGAAATTTTCTCAAATCGCAATATTCTCAATCGAAACATTTCTCAATAGCGATTTTCGCAATGCTGTATATTTTCAAAATTTGAGAATCAATAAGTAAGTCAGAGATACCGCTCACTTCCCTATTTACAAACCTCAGTTTGTTTTTGATTGCCTAACTGTCAACCGCGTTTTTTGCGCAGAGTTATCGCCTCACAATTTCGGTAAAACTTTTGTACAATGGCTGAAATTATTGAAAGTGGTAGAAAAAAATTGTTGCAAATCAACGGATTTTTGTATTATGCTCATTACACACGGAAAGGTTCATCGTATTAGGAGTGCCGTCGGAAACCCGAGTGCACAGCACGTGCAATAACTCGAGTTGGACCAGATGAAGCATTGATCGTGAAAAAAGGACCATAAGAATGTGTTCATAATCATGCTCCAAATCGGGAGGAGGTTAGTGCTTACAATGTCACGGCCGGTTAGGGATGTTGATTTTTTTTCAAAAAAATCGTTTTCGATATAATCGATTTTTTTTAAACAATCGTTTTAGACATTGGTTTTTTTAAAAGAAAAAATCGATACTTCAAAAAAAATCGATTTTTAGCGATAATCGATCCACAAAACCAAAAAAATCGGCATTTCACTAG
>WSXT02147478.1:0-10352 GCA_011762715.2 Neuroterus valhalla
GTAAACGAGTTAAGCCCACCCCGAAAGGGATTTGGCTTAATGGTATAATAATAATAATAATAATAATAATAATAATGTAATCAAGAAGATATAACATACACCCATAATAGTATGCTAACTATTTCTGTGCTGATAAAACCATAGAAAGCTATTCTAGACCTTCAACCCCTTTACCTGTCTCGTTCGGCATAAATGTTGTCGAAAGCAGATTTCGATTTGTAAAGTAAATTAATTATAGCATTATACAATTATCTGTATCCATAGTAATACTATAATCCAGATCATAACATAAATTTAGGTAATATGCCAACACATATTTCTCAGAATAAATTTCGTATGGAACGATAATATTTTCCAAGTTATCGACGATCAAGATACTCATTATATTTATTTCAAAACCCTCTTCTTGTTAAATTTTCAAATCAGTAAAGTCGAATTTCGAAATCAAGGTTCGTGAGACGCTTCAATCTCTTCAGAAGTAAATTCGAGAAAGAAAGGGTGTAGATCCCGGACATAAGTGATGTACGTAAGGGGAAATGATGGGCAAACTGTAATTTATGGATCCTTAAGAGCCAATCGCTTTAAAGTACAGGAAGAAATTGCGCAACCAAATCGGTGTTCTATAACCGGAATTCGTTCTCCTTGTCTTGCGTGAAGGAACGTTGATTCCGTGTTCGATCTCAATTTCCAATGAAAAAGAAGAAAGGTATAAATTGTACCTTAAAGACACAATACCTATATCTAAGCAGTGAACACAGATAGGCAATTTATTTTACGCAAACAAGCAACGTAATATATACCGTGTTTTTCGCCTCTTTCGGGTCTCGCGCTTCGCGCTCGATTATAAATGTATCTTGCGCTACGCGCTCAGTCTTTGTATTTCCCTACAATTGTTCGTTTGAATCCACAAAAAAATTAATGCATTTTTTTTGTGTTGAAAAAAAAAATTTAGAGGTGCCACAAGCCCTGTGAAGTTTAACACGTATTTCCCATAAGAAAAAGAGACGTTTTTGTAAATTTCATTCAGAAATCTCAATATTGAATGAATCGAGTTTGAAATTCACCATTTCTCTTCACAATTGGTCACAGAATGCAAACAAAATATTACTTTTCAGATATCACCCCCATAAGTCTGTTTCTAGGGTCCCAAAAACCCCCATAAGTAAAAAAAAGGGGTTTTTCGAGTTTTTGGCGCTAATTATGATTTTTTTGCGGTTTTTTTAAAATTGTTTCAAATACATGAAATAATACTTTATACTGATAAATAGATTTTTATTGAGATTGTTTTAACAATTTATTATTGTTTTTAGCAACTTTCTCTTAGAAAAGGGTTAGAAAGTCAAGGTTTTTTATTTATTTTTCAGCTTATTTTCAACGTTTCAGCTTGAGCGAGATAATAATCAATTAAAGGTAACAAAAAAAATTGTTTCAAAAATTTGTTATTATTCATAACAATATTCTCTTAAAATAATGGTACAAAGTTGCGGTTTTTTCTGAAATTTACAACTTTTTGTCCACTTTTTACTTGAAGTGGATGATTATTCTATTTAATTTAGCAAAAATAATTGTTTAAACAAATTGTGGATGTTTATAGCTATCTTCTTCTAGATTAATACTACATAGTTGCGGTTTTTTCCTGAAATTTTAAACTTTTTAACACTTTTCAATTAGAGTAAAGTGAACATTAATTCATGGTAAAAAACAAATTATTTAAACAATTTATTATCATTGTTAATAATATTTTCTTTGCTTAATCATATAAACTTATGGGTTTTTCTGAAATTTTAAACTTTTTGCCCACTTTTCACTTGGATTGAGTTAATATCTAATTCAATCTAACAAAAATAATTTTTCAAACAAATTATTAATGTTAATACCTATCTTCTCTCAGACGAGTGCTAAAAAGTTATGGTTTTTTCTCAAATGTTTAACTTTGCTCTACATTTTTAGTTGTGAACAAATAATAAATAAATATTCTAGAGAATTATATTTTAAATAATATTGTATTGTTTAAAGTCAATTATTTTTGTACCTTTCCTAATGTTGAAAAAAAATTCATTGAAACAAAAAAGCTGAATTCATTCAGTGAAATTTTAATTTCGAATTTTCTACTAAAATTAGCGATCTTTAACACGAAAATTGAATTTTTTAAAAAGTAGTTCAACTTTCAACCGAAGAAATGAATTTTCGACCTAAAAATATAAACTTTTAATAAAAAATGTAATGGTTGATGCATAAAATTTTTTCTACATTTTAGATAAAAAACAATCTAATCCAACTAACAACCAAATCAATTCAATCTAATCCAATCTAAGTGAATTTAATTCAAATCCCATTCAGTGCAAAGTTAATCATTTCAGAAAAAACTACAACTTTCTAGCACTTATCTAAGAGAAAATTGTTATAAACAATAATAATTTGTTTAAACAATTATCTTTGTTGAATTAAATTAAATATTTGATTACCCCAAGTGAAAAGTGGGCAAAAAGTTGAAAATTTCAGAAGAAACCGCAAGTTTCTATCATTAGGCAAAGTAAATATTATTAACAATGATAATAAATTGTTTAAATAATTTTTTTTCTAACATGAAATAATTAATACTTAACTCTAATTAAAAAGTACTAAAAAGGTTAAAAATGCAGGGAAAAACCGCAACTATGTAGTAATTATCTAGAAGAAGATAGCTATAAACATTCACAATTTGTTTAAACAATTATTTTTGCTACATCGAATACAATAATAACCCACTTCAAGTGAAAAGTGGTCAATAAGTTGTAAATTTCAGAAAAAACCGCAACCTTGTAGCATTATTCTGAGAGAATATTGTTATGAATAATAACAAATTGTTTAAACAATTATTTTTTCAACATGAATTATTTTTCACTTCAATATTATTGAAAAATGATGAAAAGTTGAAAATTTCAGGAAAAACCCGCAACTATGTTATATGAATCTAGAAAAAGAGAGCTATAAACATTTACAACTTGTTTAAACAATCATTTTTGCCTAATCAAATTGAATAATTATCTACTTTGAGTGGAAAGTGGACAAAAGTTGAAAATTTTTTAAAAAACCGCAACCTTGTAGCATTGTTCTAAGAGGATATTGTTATAATTAATAACGAATTTTTTCAACAATTATTTTTGTTAAATTTAATTGATTATTACTTCGCTTGAACTGAAGCGTTAAAAATAAGTTGAAAAATTCAGAAAAAACCTTGACTTTCTAACCCTTTTCTCAGAGAAAGTTGCTAAAAACAATAATAAATTGTTTTAACAATTTGAATAAACATCTAATAATCAGTATAAAGTAGTATTTCATGTATTTGAAACAATCTGCATTAGAAAAACAGCAAAAAAATCATAATTAGCGCCAAAAACTCGAAGAACCCATTTTTTCACTTATGGGAGTTTTTCGGGACCCTATAAAACATACTTATGGGGGTGATATTTGGAAAGTATTATTTTATTTGCTTTCTGTGACCAATTGTGAAGAGAAATGGTGAATTTCGAACTCGATTCATCTAATATTGAGATTTCTGAATAAAATTTACAAAATTGCGGTACCTCTAAATATTTTTTTTTGTGGATTTTAACGAATTTCCCGGCGTTTTGCATAAAAATTCGAAAAAAATATTATGGACCACCCTATTGTGCATAGAGCTTCCGAAATTAAAAAGTAGAATTTCGGCTGCTGTATTTGAGGATTGTGATTTCACTTTTGTTACAGCTTCCCCGGCAACGAATCTATTCTCATCGTGTTCGTGCTGCGCACTCGATCAAAATCTGTCCGAGGCACGAACTTTTCTATATTTCCTTTAACTCTAATGCATCAAATATATATAATATCAATTATATACCTTTTACCTTTTTTTGTTTGAAAAAAATTTAGTTAGTCTATTTCTAATACTAATATAATTACAATTAAAACAAAAACCACGCATCCCATAAAAAAGAACAGTTTTTCTTTTGAAACTTTTCTTCGTATCTTGTAAAGTTCTTCTAGAAACTGGACTTTTATTTGAAACGTTGTTTCTTTGAATTCTTTCCCTATAGGAAAATGGTTGAGATCAAACTTGTCGAAATGTTTTAGAGAAACAATTTCAGCACTTTTACTTTTTTCCGTATCTCCCATAGACTGCTCACAAAATAAAACTTTTGATTTTTTAAATTATTTTTTGTGTGATCCAAATTGGAATTTTCGATTTTCCGAGAAAAACGAGAAAATTTGTGGTATCTTGGAGTTTTTGGAAGATTCCAAGGTATTTTTCCTAGATTTGAATCCTTTCGAAGAAACTCAGATATTGAAGGGCAAATATTCCTAGGAATATGTGGTATCTTAGAATATTTCAGAAGATTCCAAGGAACTTTCCACAGATTCAAATTCTTTTGGAGGGAGATATATATTTTTAGGCAAATACTTCTAGGAATTTGTGGTATCATAATATATGTTGGAAGATCCCAAAGAATTCTTAATAGATTTATATTTTTTTGAAGGAACATTTAAGGGTATTTGAGGGCAAGCATATTTGAGGATATTTAAAGGCAAATGTTTCTAGGAATTTGTGGTATCTTGAAATATTTTAGAAGATTCGAAGGTATTTTTGATATATTTGAATTGTTTTGAATGAACTTAGATATTTAAGGGCAAATATTTCTAGGAATTTGTGGTGTCTTGGAATATTTCAGAAGATCCCAAGGAACTTTTAATAGATTTAAATTGTATTGAAGGAACCTATATATTTAAGGACAAATATTTCTAGAAATTCGTGGTATCTTGGAGTATTTTGAAAGATTCGAAGGTATTTTTAATAGATTTATATTGTTTTAGACAAAGTTAGATATTTAAGGGATAAGATTTCTAGGAATTTGTGGTGTTTCGGAATATTTCAGGAGATTCCAAGGAACTTTTAATAGATTCAAATTGTTTTGAAGGAACCTTTATATTAAAGGGCAAATATTTCTAGAAATCCGTGGTATCTTGGAGTATTCTGAAAGATTAAAAGGTATTTTTAATAGATTTATATTGTTTTAGACAAACTTAGATATATAAGGGCAAATATTTCTAGGAATTTGTGGTATCTCGGAATGTTCTTGAAGGTCCAAAGGTATTTTTAATAGATTTGAATTGTTTTCAACGAACTTAGATATTTAAGGGCAAATTTTAAGAGGAGGATTTAGAAATTTGCCGCCCCTGGGAAAAAATGAAAAATGCCGCCTTTTTTTCGAACTGATCATAAAAGCGAAGTAATTTATTTAATATTTCATCACGGTGACATGTTTATTATATGAATTTATTCTTTCGAAAAAGATTTTATTTTCAGAGACCGTATTTTCATCACTATTCCTTTTCATTTTTTCTTTATTTTTTTTCGGTAAAAAATTTGCTGCCCTGGGGCAGTGCCCATGTTGCCTCTTAGGTAAATCGACGCCTGCAAATATTTCTAGGAATATGTGGTATCTTGGAATATTTCAGAAGATTCCAAGGAACTTTTAGTAAATTTAAATTTTTTTGAAGGAACTTATATATTTACAGGCAAATATTTCTAGGAATATGTTGTATCTTGGAGTATTCTGAAAGATTCAAAGGTATTTTTTTTAAGATTTATATTGTTTTAGACAAACTTAGATATTTAAGGGCAAACATTTCTAGGAATATGTAGTATCTTGGAGTATTCTGAAGGATTCAAAGGTATTTTTGAAAGATTGAAATTGTTTTGAGCGAACTTAGATATTTAAGGCAAACATTTCTAGAAATATGTAGTATCTTGGAGTATTCTGAAAGATTGAAAGGTATTTTTGGAAGATTGAAATTGTTTTGAGTGAACTTAGATATTTAAGGCAAATAATTTTAGGAATATGTAGTAACTTGGAGTATTCTGAAAGATTCAAAGATATTTTTAATAGATTAATATTGATTAGACAAACTTAGATATTTGAGGGCAAATATTTCTAGGAATTTGTGGTATCTTGTAGTATTCTGGAAGATTAAAAGGTATTTTAAGTAGATTTAAATTGTTTAAGACGAACTTAGATATTTAAGAGCAAATATTTCTAGGAATTTGTGGTATCTTGGAGTATTCTGAAAGATTCAAAGGTATTCTTATTAGATTCAAATTGTTTTGAACGTACTTAGATATTTAAGGCAAATATTTCTAGGAATATGTAGTATCTTGGAGTATTCTCAAAGATTCAAAGGTATTCTTGATAGATTTAAATTGTTTTGATCGAACTTAGATATTTAAGGCAAATAATTTTAGGAATATGTAGTAACTTGGAGTATTCTGAAAGATTCAAAGATATTTTTAATAGATTAATATTGATTAGACAAACTTAGATATTTGAGGGCAAATATTTCTAGGAATTTGTGGTATCTTGTAGTATTCTGGAAGATTAAAAGGTATTTTAAGTAGATTTAAATTGTTTAAGACGAACTTAGATATTTAAGAGCAAATATTTCTAGGAATTTGTGGTATCTTGGAGTATTCTGAAAGATTCAAAGGTATTCTTATTAGATTCAAATTGTTTTGAACGTACTTAGATATTTAAGGCAAATATTTCTAGGAATATGTAGTATCTTGGAGTATTCTCAAAGATTCAAAGGTATTCTTGATAGATTTAAATTGTTTTGATCGAACTTAGATATTTAGGGCAAATATTTCTAGGGATATGTGTCATCTTGAAATATTCTGAAAGATTTAAAGGTATTTTTATAGATTTAATTTTTTTTTAAGGAACTTATATATTTCAGGGAAAATATTTCTAGGAATATGTGATGTCTTGGAATATTTCACAAGATTCTAAGGAACTTTATTAGATTTAAATTTTTTTGAACGAACTAGGATATTTAGGGCAAATATTTCTAGGAATATGTGGTATCTTGGTGTATTCTGAAAGATTTAAAGGTATTTTTAAAAGATTTAAATTGTTTTGAACGAACTTAGATATGCGAGGGCAAATATTTCTAGGAACTTGTAGTATTTTGGAGTATTCTGAAAGATTCAAAGGTATTCTTAATAGATTTAATTTCTTTTGAAAGAACTTATATATTTTAGGGCAAATATTTTTAGGAATATGTGATGTCTTAGAATATTTCAGAAGATTCCAAGGAATTTCAAAAATATTTAAATTGTTTTAGACAAACTTAGATTTTTAGGGCAAATATTTCTGGGAATTTTGGGTATCTTGGAGTATTCTGAAAGATTCAAAGGTATTTTAATAGATTTAAATGGTCTTGAACGATTTAAGATGTTCAAGGGCAAATATTTCTAGGAATATGTGGTATCTTAGAGTATTCTGAAAGATTCAAAGATATTTTTAATAGATTTAAATTCTTTTCAACGAACTTAGATATTTAAGGGCAAATATTTCTAGGAATTTGTGGTATCTTGAAATATCTCAGAAGATTCCAAGGAATTTTTAATAGATTTAAATTGCTTTGAATGAACTTAGATATTTGAGGGCAAATATTTCTAGGCATTTGTAGTATCTTGGAGTATTCTGAAAGATTCCAACGTTATTTTGATAGATTAGAATATGAAAAGAATGCGCGTGGATAAAACTGGATACTGTTCCCACTTTATGTAAGCAAAAAAATGTTCATTAAGAGAAGAAAAGACTATCTTCTAAGATAATCATCCAAATAATTTCCTGACATGTAATATATATTGTCGATCCTAGAGGTCACTTTGTGTAATAACGTCAATATCTTTCTTAGAGGCTTACATTAAAAATTTTTTTCCCACAATTTCATAAGCAGTGGAGAAGGCACTAACATCACAGTAGTAAAAGACTTGATTGGTTAGACATGAGTCAACGGAGTAATCACGACTGTAAGTAGATCGCTACTTGGTCTCACCCCTAATGTCATTTTCTACTGCGATTCATCAAAGCTCTCCGTAACACTGAATGAGATTTTGCCGGAATTTTTTGTTGATGGAACCAGAATGAATAATTTGGTAAAACAAAAAAAAATTAGCGATAAAATTTTCTGCAAATAGAGCAGTATGAAAACAAATAAAAAAACTGTAAACTTTCTCAACTTAATCAAACTTTGTTTGGAAATAACCAAATGCAATCGACTTAACAATTTTGTTGAATTTACAATTTTTTTTAACCATGTTGAGACTATAATTTTTCCAATGGAAGACTCTTTCACTTCTCTTTAACTCATTCATGTCAAATATTCCATCTTTTTAATTAAGACCTATTCTATTCTATCCGTTTAATTAATATTCTGTAATATCACTCATTAAACGTTCCATCGGTGCAATCAGAATATTTCTTTTCATTAAAGGACTTTATGAAAGGTGCGATTCTACCGAATCATATTCAGAGATTTCAGATAATATTATTTTGCTGATATATTAAGCTTTCTTAGAAAGCTCCCCAGACAAAACTTATGAATATTTCTACAAATAAAATCCATAATCTGAAGAAATAAAATAGTTCAATAACTTATTTATTTTATCGTTTAAATTAGGTGATTTCTCCTTTATGAGTAGAGGGAATCAATATTGGAGATTCATAGCCAGAGGTAGAAAGAAATCAAAGAAACGGTTGCGGCGACCTCGCTGCCGACGTATACGACGTGTCTTTCACCTGTCACCGCATCCTCGGTGTCGGCAGATCCTCGCTGGTACCGTATCCTCAGCTAGGCGTTAAAAAATTCGTTAACTGGAGAAGAAAGAGAGAGGTCGAAAAGCTCTTGGCAATATCGGCTCATAGACATAGCTATAGCCATAGCCATTGCCATAGCCATAGAGTTAAAGGACGTATGGAAACCAGACTCGAAACCGTCGGACATGCATAAGTTGGATGAGTATGTATAAAATAAAGCGTGTTTCGAAACGATATTTGACTGAAAATTATAGACCGGCTTGCTATGCTTTTACTGCAAAAAAAACCTTTTTAAAAATCAAAAGATCTTTGCACAATAGCGTGGTCGAAAAATGCATTAAGAAATTTTGTTTTCTTCGAATTTTTATGCAAAACACCCGGAAATGTGTTCGGATCCACAAAACAATAAACGCATTTTTCTGTTTTGAAGAAAAAAATATATATGCAGAGGTGGCGCAAACCCTCTGAAGTTGAGCACGCATTTCCCATAAGAAAAAAAGACGTTTTGTAAATTTTATTCAGAATTCTCAATATTAGGTGAATCGAGTTCGAAATTGACCATTTCTCTTCACAATTAATTACAGAAAGCGAATAAAATATTACTTTTCAAATATCACCCCCGAACGCCTGTTTTATAGGGACCCGAAAACCCCCATAAGTGAAAAAATGGGTTTTTCGAATATTTGACGCTAATTATGATTTTTTTGCGTTTTTTTCAACGTTCAATTTTTTCAAATACGTAAAATACTACTGAGTACTGATAATTAAATGTTTATTTTAATTATTTGAACAATTTAGTATTGTTTTCACCATTTTTCTCTTAGGAATTTATTAATAATTATAACAATATTCTCTTAGAATAATACTACAAAGTTGCGGTTTTTTCTGAAATTTTCAACTTTTTGTCCACTTTTCACTCGAAGTAGATAATTATTTAATTTGATTAGGCGAAAATGATTGTTCAAACAAATTGTAAGTGTTAATAGCTCTGTTTTTCTAGATTAATACTACATAGTTGCGGGTTTTTCCTGAAATTTTTAACTTTTCATCACTTTTCAATTAGATTAAAGTAAAGAAAAATCTGCCCGCTGCGCGGGCACATTCTCATGGCACGCTTCGCGCGCGGCCCGCTCCCCTCGCAAGTTTGAGCGCGCCTAGGGCGCGCGTCATTCAAATCTCGCGCTTTGCGCTCGATGATGTATTTACCTCGGGCTACACGCTCGGTTTGTTTTACACCTCGCGCTTCGCGCTCGGCTTCATACGTGCTTGATTCAGTTTACAATGCATGGAATGCATACACAGACTTGCAAATTTCGAAAAACTGCTGAAAACCTCTACTTCTATGGAGATTATCGATTTTTTTTTATATTTTCGATGAAATTTTTTTTTGAATTTAGTTTACTTAAGGCTCTCATGGCCTTAAGGAACACATTCTCATTACAATACTCGCCACTTATATTTACATCTCGCATAGTTCGGCTAGCAAATTGAATTTTACATGGTTTAAAAAGCGTTATCACGATTAAAACAAAAAATATACAGATTATTGGAAAAGAATTCATGTAAAACTTGTGGAACGATGAACAATTTTTCTATTAATTTTTTCTTCCTGCCTCTTATTGTTTGGCTTGCAGATGGAATTTTTTTTGTAAGTGCGTCATCGCGCTACTTGGTGGGTACCTATCACCACTACGTAGCGCGTCCCCAGGTTGCGGATAGAGGAAAGGCCCCTGA
>WSXT02147489.1:0-10351 GCA_011762715.2 Neuroterus valhalla
TGTCTGTTGAAAAGCTTGAAGGTTCATTCAGATATAGTAGGATGCATTGAGAGATTAATGCCTCTTTGGGAGACCAGCTTTACTATCACTTCTGGAAAACATCGTGTGACTACCAACAGTGTCACTTTCAAGAGAGGTGTCTTTCAGGGTGACACAATGCCCTCTCCCATTCTGCATCACACTATTACCTCTATCCCTTGCACTTCGTGATTCTCGTGGATACCTCTGTGACGGAACTAATGTTTGTGAGCATAAGGTCACTCAAATATTCTATATGGATGACTTGAAGATCTATGCTTCTGGAAAAGAGCATCTTGAGGATACTTTAGTATCTTCGGGAGGTACACACGAGAAATCGGTATGGACTTTGGATTGAATAAGTGTGCCAAGATTCATCTGCAACGTGGAAGAATAGCAGGTATAGAAAAGGACCCTTATCATCTTGACCGAAGTGCTATTAGAAACCTTAGCACTGGAGAGACTTACAAATACCTGGGTGTGCCTGAGATCCGCATTCAGAGTACAACATCTGTAAAAGGGGCTCTCCAAAGCAGATACAAACACCCGCTCTGGCGAATTTGGTCGCCCAACCCATCGTTGTTGAACAAGATATCTGCGACTAACATGCTCGCCGTCCCAGTTCTACTTTATTCGTTCGGGGTAGTTTCATGGACGAAGAACGTGCTCAAGGCCCTTGACATTACCACGCGCAAGATGATGCATGTGAAGAAAAGCTTGCATATCAACTCCTCCGTTCCGTGCTTATACATATCACGCCGTAAAGGCGAACGCGGACTTCTCAATCTTGAATGCCTATACAATCATCGAGAAAGGTAGAGATCCACTCCTGGCAATAGTCAGGAATCACAAAATGAGTGGGGAAGGAGCGTTCCTTTACAAAGCCGCGGAGAAGGCAGCTGAAATCCTTGATCTGGAATTCAACATCAGGAGTGAGGACAGTGCATCACTCCATCAAGATGCCTCACTTCTCAAAGCACAGGTGAAGAGAGTCACATGAGTTAACTTTCGCTTTTCTGAAATCACCTGGACTCAATTCATGAACCGAGAGTTTCATTTTCGTATGTCAGGACGGTGTGATTTCTACCTTAGCATACCGTGGAAGCATATTACGTCAAGAGGTTTCCAGTGATAGGTGCAGGTCATGTCTTAAACTCCCTGAGCATCTATGGCATATACTATCCAATTGCCCTATTCACGCAGGAACGACGTTTTTGTACAGACATAAAGCTGCCTTAAGAGTGCTGCTTCACCACCATCTTTGTCGCTCTTATGGCGTTGGCCGCTACCCTGTCCCGCTGAACGCTCCGAAGGGAACGGAGTCTATCGTTGAGAACAAGGAGTGCCGTAGTGGAACTACGATTTCTCGATAATAGCCCCTATCCAACACATAAGACCCGACATTGTGCACCTTAACAAACGTGACCGAACCATGTTCGCGTTCGAATTCTCGGCCTCGGTCGACTACAACATCAAAGGCAAGGAAACCGAGAAGAAGGAGAGGTAGAAAGATCTCAGAGAACACCTACAGCGGCATCATCAAGGATACTCAGTTAAATTATTTGTTCTGATCATCGGTGCTCTTGGAGGTGCGACGCCTTCACTGGTTAGTAACCTGAAAGCCATACCTGTCTGCTGAAAATATGCCGTGGCACTTGCAGGATGGATGCAAAGAGCAGTCATACTTGGGTCGCTCCGTGTCCTTAAGACACACAAGGATTTTGCCGGCCCTTTATCGTGAATTTGTTGTGCATGTCGTCATTCATCTTACGATCGTGAGACGTGGCCATAGGTATATTTTACCGCGGTTCAACTGGGAGCTTGTGTTTTTCCTGAATGGCAGTTGCTCCCGTGTGGACCCTGCGGTTGTTTTGAAATCGACGTTATATGTTATATTTGTAAAGCGGTGTTTATTGGGTCCAAAAAATAGGAGAAACGTGGTTAATTGGGTACTTTTGTTATTATGGGGTATAGCCCCATAAAATTCATACGGACACATTATTTGGACGAAATCCATTTTTTCATATCTGTAGGAAATGATTACATATAAGAACGAGCTGTTTCCATAGCTTTATCGAGGGTTATATATATGGGTCGTCGTCTCAGATACATACAGGCAATTTATTGAATCCTTATGAATATACCTAGAGGACCCACTAAACACATTCATATACTTCAAAACCAATTTATATAAATATTGAATAACACATGTTTTAAATAACAAACCGAACCTGATGTAAGGTACGAAAACATACTGGAGTTTCACATACAATCTTCTGAGTCCTGATTCGAACAAGATAACGTGCATGCAAACTAGAGGTGAACTAGTTAGTTATCTTATATTTGTTACTGCCCAGAGTTACAAGATTGGCCTGGAATAGATCATTGCTAGGAACTCTGCAATCCGCTTTACCCTATTCAAGGTTGGCCATCGCGTCATGTCTTTTGTGCATCATTCCTATGCAAAATGCACTTAGAATCCACAGAAGCAGCATATAGTAAGGTTTTTAAATAACTGCGAACTTGTTTTTCTCTTGTTCTTCTAGCAAACCTTCATTCACATATACATAGGTCCATATAAATGTCCAATATAATCCAAAGCATGAAGCTACTAACAAAGAAAGCTTTACATTAGGCTCTGTGCTTATCATCCCAAAAATTTGGTTCCAACAGGGTATATATATATATAGGTTCTTATGGGGTCCTTTTTAGTCATATATAGGTGTTTATTGGTTACATTAAGATTAATGCTTGGAACAGTCAATAAGAGAGCTTGCGAATGATCATTTTTATCTAGGATTGTGAAAAATATCTGAGCTAGTTCCAAAAACTGCACTTTGACAATTCTCCTAGGTGTCCTGTCAAAATGCATATTCCGAAAGAAGAAGACGCAGGTTGATTAGAGGTCACCCGTATATACAATTTCGGGGGCTTCATCTATTACAATGACTCAAAAACTGATAATAATGTTGCCTGCTTTTATGTTGTGGATGAATCTATGAATTTAGAGAAGTATTCAAAATTCATAACTGGTACAACTTCACAACTAAAGTACTTTGTAGTGGAACATTACAAGAATATAAGTCATTCAAAACGGCAATGTGTCGATATGAATATCTATTTACAGCAAATGAGGTGCAGTAGCCTGTACAAGCATAAGAGTCTTTATACGTTGATTTTATCACAATTTATCAATCACGGAGATGAAGAAGTTCGTATTCTTCAATTTGTCATGTGCTTTGAATACAAGATAAGCCTGGAATATATTAATGTTACAAACTCTTTAATCTGCGTTACCAGTATATAATGCATATCATAGGAAAATATTTTGCCAAATTATGCAAAAATGTGTCCTTGATCGATTTACGTAATTTAAATCACAATTTTCCTCGGACCCAATAAACATCGGATTGAGTCAATATGGCATTTAGTGGGTACGACGGAATTGGGTTAAAGTGGTATTTATTGGGTCTTTGATATTTCGTTCCTGTCTCGGCCTAGAAATATAATTTTTTCAAAAAAATGCTCTCAAACACTTCTGAAAGAAGGAAGTTATCTTTTTGTACCTTCTGCGTTCTCCATAGTTACTGTTTTTCTCTGTATATGAGGTTTAATCTATGGAGACCGAATAAACTACACTGGACATATTTCGACTCGTACCCAATAAGCACTGTATTTCTGCTCAAAACATTGAAATTATCAGAATCCTCGCAAATATTATAGTTTTTAAAAGTTCATATCACGAGCAGATTCACGGGCTTAGATTCTCTGTAGTGGATAAGTTGCAGAGTTCTGCGTTACGTTTATGGCTACAATGATTGATTTTTAAGATGCGGGTCCAATAAACAACACTTTGTCTTTTTTTCCTCCAACGCAATAAATATTGGATATTATAGAAAAATGTTTTGCCAAATTATCCAAAAATTTGTCCTTGACTGATTAATGTTATTTGAATCACATTTTTCTTTGGACCTAATAAACACCGGATTGAGTCAATATGGCATTTAGTGGGTACGACGAAATTGGGTCAAAGTGGTATTTTTTGGTTCCTGAAATTTCGTTCCTGTCTCGGCCTAGAAATATAAATTTTATTAAAATAGGCTCTCAAACTCTTCTAAAGGAAGAAAGTTATCTATTTTTTACCTTCTGCATTCTCTATGGTCATTGTTTTTCTCTATAAATGAGGTTTAATCTATAGGGACCCAATAAACTACACTAGACATATTTCGATTGGTACCCAATAAATACCGTTTTTCTGCTCAAAACATTAAACTTATCAGAATCTTCGCAAATATTATAGTTTTTCAAAGTTTATATCACGGGGAGATTCATGAGGTTTGATTCTCTGTAGTATATAAGTTGCAAAGTTCTGCGTTACGCTTATGGCTAGAATTATTGATTTTAAATGTGTGGACCCAATAAACACCACTTTATATTTTTTTTCCTCCCACGCAGTAGATATTGCATATTTTATAAAAATCTTTAGCCATATTATGCACAACTGTGTTCTTGATCGATTAATGTGATTTATATCACATTATCTCGCGGACCCAATATACACCGTTTGCAGTTATTATATTCTACACGTGAGCTACAATATATTGGGGAATCGTTATTATTTCGGAGTCTGAAATAACTATTTGATAGATTTCACTGAAACTTCACACGCCTTATTTCTATGTGGGGTCCTTCACTCAATACGCAATACGTTCTTCAAAAAACCCGAGGGTGATCCGTGAAAGTATTATTGTAAATTGTGAGAACAATGCAAAAGGTACCATGTAGGAAGCGGGAGATAGAAGGAGGGGGGAGGTGAAATCGCGGAAATACGTATCACTCTTTTCGTAAATGACCCCCAACCAAAAGTTACCAACTAATCATTCAGGTTTTCAACGTCAATTTTTCAGGTGACTGGCCTTGGATAGCGGCACTTGGGTATGGAATTAGAAGATCTAATCAGCCTTTGTCCATGAAATGGCTCTGCGGCGGAACTTTGATTTCTCTATCCCATGTGCTTACAGCAGCTCACTGCGTCTATCATCGTCAGGATCTGATATTAGTACGTCTAGGCGATGTGGACCTCTTCACAGATAATGACAATGCCAGTCCCGTGGATGTTTTTATCGAGAAACATATTATCCATCCTAATTACAGTTCTGCAAGCTATACTAATGATATTGCTATCCTGAAACTAGCGGAAATGATTCCTTTCTCAGGTAGGAGATACCATATTGGAGTTAAAGATAACTATCGAATTTATAATTATAATTTGAATTGATTGATCAGTTGAAATGCAACAGTCGAAAAAGAGAATTTTCCTACTTTTCAAAATTACTTCTGAGGAATCCGGTAGCAGTCGGTAACTCGATGACAATCCTGTGGAGCAGCTACCTCATTAAAGTTGAGAACCTACTTCAGTCATTCTAGTTTAAATAGAACGGATGTGAAAAGAAGTTATTTCTGGTCAAAGAACTTTATTAAGGTCAGCTACCATAAAACTATCACAAAGTGCCTTCTGAAGAAAAAAAGTTCTTTCAATATCAATCCCAGTCCTTCTATCTCCATACGCTCTAGGTGGACAATATGGTTTTCGGACTATCTGCCAATTCATCCCAAGAATTTTTTCTTCCTAGCCCTTGAAATACATAGTTGAAAGGAACTTTGTCTCTTCTGTTGATCTAGTACAAGTTGACGGTAAAAGCATCCAGGTTTCCCAAAGTGTAGACCTATGCTCCATTAAAACGAAAGTAGTCGAAGTTTAAATTTACAATTTTCCAATTCCGCTTCTACACGCTCAGAAGTCAAAACCAGTTATTCAGGCTATGGGGTGTATTAGGTTGCACATTTTCAATCATTTGAGAGGTGATCGTGTTTTGTTTTTGCTCAGAGATCCATCCTACACTATGGACAAGGCGTTAGTAAACTCAAGCTAAAATTAGACGAGCATAGCAGCATTTTGAAATTCCTCGCGGAACGTGGCCTCTTTGATTAAATACAGTGAAAAATCGTTAAAATGATGACGAAAATTGTATGGGTTTGGAATAATTACTTGAACAATATACTAGATTCCCCTACCGCAAAAATTAGGCTTCAAAACTCAAATTCCTCCTATACCTTTTTTGGCTCGAGTACACAGAAAAGCTACCTGCACAGATAGGATAGGCCGAGTTTTTTTCAAAAGGACCCAGGTCCATAAGGATTCTACTGGATACCAGTGCCTCATAGGTCACGTTACAGATTTTTAAAATATATTTTTAAAAAGCGCTTCGACGATAAAGCCTAGAATCGAAAAAATGCTAATTTCCAATTTTTATATGAAAATGTTTCTTATATTTGACAAGTTTAATCATTCAGATTTGTGAAATCCTTCGACTCAAGTCATGTTTTACGCTAACTTGTCTGATGATCGGGTGCGTAACGAACTTCCAGAAGCTAAGCTCAGTATTGTGCTTTGTACCCAAACTTTAGCATCGCTCGATTTCGAACCTGAAGATCATGATGACGTCATTCTCTGGCAGAAGTGTAGAGTGACCAAATATACTTCAATAATGCACTTTGGTGGGAATGAGCTAAATCAATTTCTTCTGGAAGATCTATCGCATATGGTATATGATGATATTCTCCAACTTCAGTGTCACATCAAAACTGCTGAAAGGTCTGTCAAGGATGTAACAACCGCGTCTTCTAATGTGTGCGATCCTTAAAGTAGAGAAGGATTCATATCACCTCGGATGCAGGCTCAAAAAACGATGCCGAAACTTGCGAACAAAGCAGAATACCGAGCTTAGCTTCAGAAAATTCGTTACGCATCTGGTCATCAGACGAGTTACCACTTGAATACAAGAATATACCGAACAAGAATAAAATTTCAATCCAGGAATGTGTAAAAAAAATCTATTATCACGATTTTCTGGGATAAAATGCACTGCAAATGTACTTTGCAGTATCTCCTGCTCTCATTCTCGTGATCAATATTACTGATCTTTTGTTCATGTCATAAAGCATGTGTAAAAATAACTTTAGTGGGGAGTATTACACAAATTTAAGTGATTGGACTTGTGATACATAAGAAATATTTTCATAGAAAAAGTGGAAATCACCATTTTGTTAGATCTTAGGCCTTATCGCCAAAGCGCTCCTGTTGAATATTCTTTCAAAAACCTGAAACTTGGCCTTTGAGTAACTGGTAGGAACTTTTTGAACCTAAGGCCTTTCGGAGAAAAAAATGTTGCCCGTCTCACTGGACAACCTAATTTCCGCAATCAAATAACGTCCAAAGTTGTTACATTCGACCACAGTTTTCAATTCATAAATCTCAATTTTTTTAAAAACGCACATTTTTTTATGAATGTCAAAAAGGGACAAAACACATCTCGCCATGATGCGTTTTAACGCATCATGGCGTTAAAACGCTATATTCTACCATCATGGTTATTCTTCGAGATGCAGCTATACTTGCTTTGACTGTTTTCTCTAATCTCCCTTGGAGGTGACGTTTTTTTCTCTCAAAGCACAAAGACACGGTACAAACACTGTGACTTCATTTGTTCCCGAAATTGTTCATGATGAATGCAGCAAGACGCATTGATATTCTTCTGTAAAACCTCGTAAAGAGAGTTGATAAACGAATTTCAAAGGCTAGACAGGTACTCTCACAATACAACAGTAGACTCAGGTTGGTACAGGTGACTATCCGTCCTGAGATTAATACCTTCGTATCCGGCATTAGAGATGCAGTGGACAAGTTTAAAAAATTATGAGGGGATATGAAAATGGAAAGTAGGAAGTGTGGAGGAAGTGTTGATTGTTTCTTTTTTCCGAATACTTACCCTTCATTTATTAGGGCTTAGTTCCTCCTCAAACGTTTCGAGTGAAGAATTTTCCAATTTCTTCAATAACCTTCAAGCCCTCCCATCGAAATCATAGTGCGGGTTGAAGATTTTATCTCTCTTCTTATAGTTATCATGTACAGGTGAACGGACGTAGAGTTTATAATAAACCCTAGGCACTTTTTATCAACCTCTACTTCAGATGATATATTTCAAAAATCTTAGCTTCTGATGTCGGACGGTTTCACCCACATGATGTCTGTGAAGCGGCGTGCTCGAATAGCCCGTGTCATTTTATATCATGACTTTGTGTATCAGTGATAATATTGAAATCTTCCTTGAGTGCGACCATATGTATGTTTTCTGAGTTTTTACCCGTGAGATTTACAAGTCTTGCAACGCGCACGGAAGATTCGCTGCGTCAGCTTCATATTCAGTGTCCTATGGGATACGTGCCTACATACGAGGTTCATAATGTAGGAATTCCTAAGTGTAAGCCGTGGCCTGAGCATAGGGAAATTCTTCAAGACCATCAGGCTATGGATGAAGATCAATGACCAATGCGTGAAATGGCTGTTGACTTAGAACAATATAACATAGATGGCATAGGTGTGTTGGATCCTGTCCAGAAAGACTGACATAATTCTGTCGACGTAAACTACGACAGCAACGACGATGAGATTTATAGCAGCATTCCGTCATCAGAAACAAGTAGGATACATCACATCATCTACAGTTGACCTAAACGGCAAGTTTTTCCATAAAATATATAATAATAATATTCATTCATATAACCGTATACAATATTTTTTGTTTACTTCAGGAGTTAGATTTTCGGACTAACCCGTATCATATCACAATTCTTATGTTCTACGTCATGAAATAATTAATGAATTTGGAAAAGTTATAATATCTAAGCAGCTCGAATTTTAATGATTCTTTTTTCTTGCTATTCAATGAAATCTAAAATAATAGGCATTTTTAAAGTTCCTGAGTTCAATATATAAATAACGATTCCTATAATATCGTAATAAGTTATAAGCCTAATTGTTAATTTTTTGTTTGCATGGTAACGGAATATTAAAGTCTGTTAAAGTTGTAACAGATTGTGCAGAAATTTTAATAATTTATAGTATCAAAATCATTGCTTTGGACCCATGCACTGTCTGGTTGTGAGTTCGATTCCCGCCTCGCACTCTGGAAAAGCTTCGGCGGGCCACGGAGAGTCGTGAGCCCGGTACCTCCAGAAATCTTTAAGTTCTCTAAGTATTAAGTAGCTGTCGCTCTCGGTGGTTCGGAACCCACCTTAAGCTGTAGGTTCCCCTCACCCCTAAGTTAGTGGTGAGGTGTGCAAAGGAATAGAGAGAAGGTTATAGATAGACTCTCAAACCCGTAACAGGGAGAGAGTATAAACAAATATTCCATCCTGGAATCATTCGATCCAAAGTTTAGATAACTTTCGAACTGTCATAACAAAATTTCAAAGCCGAAATAATCATATAATGATCTTTCTGAAAAATAAGATGATTTAGGATATCATCACGTTCCCAAACCCATATGAATTGAGATTCTGAGGTGAAACTCCCTGAAATTAGTTGGAAGTTTCTGAGAACTGTTTGTTATAGGTTCTAAATCTTTGAAGTTAGACGAAAAATGTATTTTTTCGAAATTTTCGTTTGAAAACTCCAAAATTTGGGACCATACTGATGCTCCTGTGAGCCTTTAATAAAGACCATCAGATTTCCAACTTGATGTCCCGATTCGTATTGACTTACATCCATACAAATGGGAATAGCGGAATAGGGGTATGGCAAATGGTTTAAAAGGAACCAAGGGATGTTTTATGTTTCTTAATTCCTGGAGCTGGAAGGAAGTTTTATCCTCCGAATTTTTCCGAGAAATTCCGTTCAAAATCCCGAAAAATTAGAGCCATACAAGCTTTCCCCAGTGGTTCCTAAGCAATTCATCAGATTTTTGAATCAACGTCCCGATTCGTGTAAGAGTAGTTTGCACTCGGGGATTCATTTGCACCTTCCATAGATATTGTTAGATTTTGAACTTGATGCTAAAACTGGTGTGAAAGTAAGTCAATACAAAAAAAAATTTTAGTAGGGAAGATGTTTTCTATTGCATTAATTAACGTTCATACAAATAGAAATATCGATTTGAAAGCCGGAGGAATAAGTTCGAAGCAACTAAGGGATTTTCGAATTTTTCTTACCACCTCGAAATAGAAGGAATAGTTCCAACTAGTGTGAAATTTGTAACATGAGCCGAAGGCGAGTGTTGCAATCACACGAGTGGGTAATTTCTTGGTCCCCACGAGCTGAACACACTATTTTCCCTTAAAAGTCGGGTGGAAATTGCCTAAAAAGTTTAAATATTAAATAATTTCAAAAAAAATGGAAAAAGGGTAAATTTAAGAAGAGTATCAGATAAAGCAAATAATTACAAAAATAATGTTATGGTAAATGGGTTTAGTAGGGTGTGGGAGGGGGGTTCGG
>WSXT02147500.1:0-10351 GCA_011762715.2 Neuroterus valhalla
TTTAGTTTAAGAATATAGCTAAAATGAAAGGGTTAATCAAAAATATATCTCAGAACTCGGATCTCTTAGGAATTCTAGGAGTAGATCATTACAAATTGAGCAATAGATAGAGTAATAAATGTCACAAGCCAAACAACGCAAGATATGAAAAAAAAATGAGGAAAAAAATTTCTTTTTAGCAGCCCTCCAAGATGATCTTTACAACTTTCAAAATTTCCTCAAGAAATCTAAAATTCAAATTTCGGTCGCACGAAAAATAACGAGAGATAGAAAGATTCATTTTTTGGCAAAACTATGCAAGGTACGGGAAAATATAAATAAAGAAAAATTGTACACAAAACAAAAGATCAAGAAATCCGATAAAATTAACTTTTTAATAGGACAAGCAGTTTTTGCTTCATTTATAAAAAGCCATATTGAAAATGAAAAAAGTGAACTTCTGTACTTTTGTCACAAGCTTAGGAAAAAAAACAAATTGACGCAAGTTCTTTACCACGAAAATATCTTCAAATGTGTCATCATTTTTCCCAGCAGACGCGTAGTTTTTGTTTCAATCGTTAAAAATTAAATAAAAACATTTTTTAGAACTGAATTTCTGGAAAAACTTAACATCATATGTAAAAAAAATTGAGCAAAAAACCTCATTTACCGTTTTGGACAAATTCTGATCGAGTGCGTAGCACGAGACACGCGATGAGAATGTCTCCGTTTGAGTCGGAGAAGTTTTAACAAAAGAGAATTCACAATTATCAAATTAAAGTTGTCGCCTTTTTTCTTTTGAGTTTCAAAAGCTCTACATACAACTGTAGGAAAATACAAAGTTGAAGCGCGAAGCGCGAGATCCAAAACTTTTTCTATCATAAACAACCATTTTGCTTTGCTTGCTTTTGCAAAAAGCGAGCTTACCTGGGTAAGGTTTATTTTTCAGATCGCGCAGAAGCGAGTTTTTGAAAAAATGATGAGTGGCAATAATGATAAGTGGAAAAAAGGATTCGTGGAAAAAAGGTCCGGTGGAAAAAACAATTGATGGAAAAAGATCCGGTGGAAAAAAGCACAGTCGGAAAAACGGATTACAAAGAATGGTGTACAATCCTAAGTTTGAATGATGAATTTAGGATTATTATTCGATATTAGAGGTTACCAAAAAATTAGTATAAGTAACTGATAATAATAGTTTTCGTGGCTGAAAAATTTTGTTTTACTATACTTTTCATACCACATGCATGATTCCAGGTCTCTTCGAAGTCTATAAAGCGGGACTAAACCTCTACTTTCCACTACCTAGGGTGTAACAAGTATTTTTTACTCCCTAAGGAGGGAAAACTAATGTCAGAGATGAATAATAAAAATTATACATCCATAAGCTCGCATTTTACGATAATCATCCAACTCATCGTAGAAACTGTGAGGAAATTTTGGTTGCAAATAATAGAATTTTACGGTTATTTATGGAATGTTACCATGTGTAGATGATAAAATAACCGAAAATTTACGGGAATTTTTTAATTGAATTCTTTGTTATTTATTTCGAGTAGCCGGTACTTACCTGTAAGATTACTATAAATCACCGAAAATTTTCATAAATTTCCGGGAATTTCCGGAAATTTTTTCAAATGAATTTTGATCGATTCATAGTAAGCTGACATATTTTTGCGTAAAATTAGCATGGATAACCGAAAATTTACGTTAATTCATAGGGATTTCTAAATTGGATTCTGGGTAATTATCCTGAATTCACCATGAATTGCTTGTAAACTGACTATAGATATCCGAACATTTTCATGAATTTCCGGGAATTTATGTAAACTTTCAAAATTGAATTTTGTGAAATTCATGGTAAGCTTCCATATTTTCCTATACAATTACCATACATGACCGTGAATTCCCAGAAATTTCCGCGAATTTATAGAATTATGGTATGCCGAAAAATTTATGAAATCATCTTTTTGATATGAAAAGTATCATATTATTTATTCGTAACTACGGATATCTTTCTTTAAGAAAAAACATGCGAAATGAAACGAAAGTAAAAGGAGCGTTTTGAACGCTGAAAAGCCAAATAAAACTTTTGTAGATATTAATTACTCGATTAATTACGATTTATATTCGCCATGTAAGGAACAGCTGGTCAGATTGAGTCTACCTGTGTCGAACTGCGCAAGCGCATGTCTACTCTTTTTGGTCCGGCCCTTACGTTCAACGTCGTAGCTTCACTGAATCCGTCTGAATTCCCTTAAATTCATTCTGAATTCGTGCAGGTTCATGCAATGATAGCTAAGATTTTTAGAAATCCGAACGTTGTCCTCAAACTTTTCACATCTCTAACGGACACTTACAGTAGTTCATGAATTCGGAATAAAATTTCCGGATTTCGCGTTCCATGAAACCGCTTCACCGGATTTGGTACGTTGTACATTTTGATTTCTAGCGTTTTCGACGTTAATTTCCGAGTCAAACGCCCATCGGCGTTTTGATCGTACATGCAAAGGGGAAAGCGGAGCCGCCTCTTACTCTACTCAATTCTCTATAATCTGAGTGTACAATGTTCAGCTACTATTGTTTTTATGTATGACTTCCGCTTCCTTCTTTTCTCATTCTCATACGAGCTTATCATTTTTTCTCCCCCGTATTCCCCAATCTCTTTATTTTACCCTCTAGCTTTCTCTACTTCCTTCCTCTATTCTTTTCTTATCCCTTCTTCTACTATCATTTCCTTATAACTTTCTTGCCATCCTTCCTTCCCTACCCTTAGTCACACTTATTACCCTTATACAACCATCCCAAAGATGCTCCACCTAGCTATTTTTGCCGATTTTCTTCCCCATTACCCCATCTCCAGCTAATTTGGTAATCCTTCTCTCTTTTTTACCTTATACGATTTATTGTATCTTATTCCGCCTGTCCTTTCCGATCTGTTGATGATTTGCATTTCTATATTACTCGTTTTCATTTCTTTATAACCTGTTGTACTCTCTACTTATATACTACCATCCCTGAAAAATGCCTTCCTTTCTTCTTCCCATCGCTTTAATTCTTCAGCCTTTTTTCCTGTTTCTTCCACCTTTTTCAAAACTTTCTCGCTAACTCTCCTCCCTTCCCCTCTCTTGGGTTTTATTAAGATTTCCGTGCTCTCTTTCCAGCCTTTGTTCTCAGCTTATCACTTTGAGCCGCTCCTCTTACCATACACCCCAACGTTCTCCATTTTGCCCCCTATGTCCATCTAATTTTCCGCTCTTGTATCTTCTCTAGCTCCTTTCTCTTATTCCATCAGCATATTTCTGCCTCAAAGCCGAATGCTGTCCATGTCAGCGCACCAAACAACCTTATATGCCTCTTTCAGTCCTTTTTAATCTTCTTATTCTAATTCGCCATATCTATTCTAATACTCAGGCCCTTTTTCTCATATTTTCCCGTATATGTACTCGATCCTACTCATCCAACCTCATTTCCTTTGGTTTTATATGCATTGAGCCACAGTATTTTACTATCAAGGTATTTTCCCAATCCCCTAATTAGCCCCGCCGTTCCTTCCCTACCATCTGCTAAGAGCGCTATATCATTCGCGTATGCAAGTGTATATAGATAGATAGATAAACGTTTATTCTTCAATCTGTTGGCCTTGAAAAACGGACTTGCTTACACCACCATGTTTTAGAAAATTTTTTAGATAAAATTCTTAACTCTAACATCCGTCCACCCTTTAAGCTCTAACATACATCCATACCTTATTACTATGACCGCTCGCTTGCTATGCCTTCCTCGCTTCGCCTTGCACGCATTTTCCTACGATTCGCCAGCCTCGCATGGCCAAACTGTACCTCCGAGGTTCCTACCAATTTCTCATCTTATATGCCTTATTTTGTATTCCTTATCTAATATTGACATTATTTTCATCTTCCTTACATGTAATTCTTCTCCTTTTTACACAACTATCTCCATTCCTTCTCCTCCTTCCCTCACTTTTCCTCCATCTTGCCCAACACCCCCTTTGCCCATGCAATCGCCCTTTCCTCCTCTATTTCTTGCAGTATTATTTCCATACTAATTCTAATCCTCTCCAACTCCTGGCATTCTTCCAACCAGTGTTCCACCTTTGCATACCCCCTTCCACACAACTCGCACATATACATTATCCATCACTCCCATACCTCTCCTAAATCCTGTCTGATTCGGAAGAATTATTTTCTTTCCCTCTCCTTCTTTTTTCAAACTATCTGAAAGTGTTGTGGCATATATCCCATATGATGTCGGCATCAGCCTTACTCCACTGTAATCTCTGACCTCTTTCGCCTTTCCTTTTTTCACTATTGGTACAACTGCCCCTTTTTTCCATATCTCTGGCCAGCCATTTCCTCGCGAAACCATGTTGCACATTATCCTTGCCCACTCTATTAATTCTCTTTCCCTATATTTCCATACTTTATAAGGGATTTCGTCTATAGCCATTACCCTTCCCCCTTCCAATTACCCCATCGCCATCTTTGTTTCTTCCCTTGTGGTATCCTCTTCTTCGTCCAATTTCCATCCTTCTTTATCTCCTCTTGTCATTTTTTCTTTCACTTCCCCCCCCAAACGATTTCATGAAATCATCTTTCTATTCTTACATTCCAATCTTTTGGATGATTTCTTTCTTCTTTTCCTTCCCCAATCAACTATCTTTTATACTTTTTCCTCTGTGCTAGCCGTTTCTGCCTTCTCTTTCGAACTTTCTATTCTCCTTCTCCCTTTTCTATCACATAACGAATCGTACTTCTTTTACTCTCTTCTCTATCCTTCCCAACATCTTTTCTTTCTCTATACATTCCTCATCCCGTCTTTGTATCCTTCCCCCCTCATAGACTTCCCTTCCATCATGTTCCTCTAAAATTCTTTTCACCTTTTCTGTCACAATTTACATCTCTCCATTTACGTTTCCTGTTCCCATTTCAAACATATTTGATTTTTTTTTACATTCTCTTATTACTTCTGCTGTCCGCTTAACTTTTCCTACTCTTCCTTCTTCCCTTTTTTCTTTAGACCAGTCAATGGGAATCGAAAAAGCTTAATCTGCCATCTTAAATTTCGTTTCCTTTTGGTTATTTCGCGTATTTTTTTTCTACAATGAAAATGGTAGAGAGAAACATTTTGATCACATTTAAATTATACTTTACTTGAATAAACTTGTTCGAAATAATGTTAATCATATGCATACCAAATACGATGGGCAGCCATGTTTGTTTTGATACCGCAGCGCCTCTTTGACCGCGGTGGATGTTTTTTTCCAATACCTGAAATGAGTTGCTTTTTCCAACTTGACCTCCCCTGTTTTTGTCAAATGTTCACGTTTTGAGACCTCCTGAACCCGAAAAACAGGTTTTTACGAAAGCGTATGTATGTATGTATGTATGTATGTATGTATGTATGTATGTATGTATGTATATATATGTATGCATGTATTGGAATTTTCATGTTCTACAACTTCGCCATTTGAATAGGGCATGGGAATTACGTGAGATAACAAAAAAAAAAAATTCAAGATATCGGAATTAGCGTACACAAATTAAAAGGCAAGACTGTGAAACCTTCATTTTGACGCTAGAAGAAAACTTTCTACGTCAAAAAATTGGACCTCTAAATTTTTTCTATTTGAATGTCTCTATTGTCTGGGCTATCTTTGCTGTTTCCCATTTAGCGCGTTCGAATCCGGGGATATTTGAATGGGAGCAATGGAAGACGAGATGAGTGAAAGCAAAGAAGAAGTAGATTCCGAGGGTGAAGTGTCTGGAACACCGAAACTGGAGAAAAACGGGAAAAATGTAAGAGGAAAATATAAGAAAAAGGTAGGAAAGGAAAAGTTGTGGACGGAGAGCTTGGGGTCGTTGGAAGGATTAATCAAAAGTGGAAAGCGAAATCCCTGTAAATTTCAGCAATAGATCGTTTATAAATATAAATACGCGGTCAAATGAAGAACATTAATTTTTATTGGAAATGCTCCAGCAAATACGTAATAACTAAATATTCTTGAGGTATGCATTCTTGTTTTTCTGAATATGATCCTAATAGGAAAGGGTTCCCTCTATTACAAATTTGTGTAAAAAGGAGAATTCGAAGATGAATTATTTCAAATCGAATGATGTTAGAAATCGAACATCTCAAATATAATACCTTCTCCTATAGCTTCTTATTCCTCTTCTTCCGAAAGTCTCATGAAGACTTCCCAATCTCTATTTTTTGGATCTTCTTTGTATGCTTCTATTCACCCCACCTTAATAACCTTAATATACCCATTTTATAATGATTATCCATTCATTCTTCAAACATGACCCAACCATCTTGTCAAATTTCTTTCACTCTCGTCAATCACCATTTTTCCAACACCATATCCTTGAAAAATGCAATCATTCATTTCTTTGTCTATAAGCGTTTTTTTGCACATATTCGGAAGAAGCTACATGCCAATCAAGTTTACTTTATTCATGATTTTTCCTTTATATTTCGAGGTCTTGACATCGTGCAGCACACTAGGTTCAAGCAAATGAGTAATGATACATCACAATTGTAATTTTCCCGCCGAATTTGTCACACCTTGTGATATTTCGTTTATTGTGAATAATCTCTCTTTCCAGGTCAACAAAAGTAAAGGAAAATTTTTTGATTGACATCAATATCAAACTCATCATCTGATTGACACATGACCTTCCTAGCGATCATCCAGGTTTACTCCCCAGGTCCTTCTTACAATTATTCTCATGACCTAAGTGATAAGTATTTTGTTAGATACTTCACACACGGTAGTAAGTAGGCTAATTACTCTTCGAATAGAATAGTCACCTTCATTATCCTTTTCCTTGCAGGTTGAAACAATGATTGTCTTTCCACATTCATTTGGTACTATACTGTTCACAGCACACGTATTCATCCATTCACTTCGCCACACGAATATGCTTATATGCTCCACGGTGCTGAATAATAGTATATTACATGGCGAGTGTCGAATGGCGCAGATTACTGACGAGTGGGGAGTTGCTGTCCCGAGCGGAGCGAGGGGAAGCACCACATGAGTCAGTGTTTTCCGCCATTCGCCACTTGCCATGTACGATATTTTTCATAACGAGTGCATCGAAAACTCGACTTTCGACGAGTCTTGAGTGATAGCGAAATAAGGAGAATTAGAGTTTTAAGGTTATGGTTGACACCATGTGACAGATGATTCACTTTCGCCGCTCCAGCTGATCTTCATTCGCCACTTTGTTTGATTCTCTTAGATCTTATTTACAACAACTTTAATTTTCTTTGAGTCTCTTGAAAAATTTTGAAGCATTCTTGAAGTTCTCATTTGAACCTCTTATAATTTCTACAGCATATTAAGTACGATTTTGATACTCTATAATCTCTGGAATAATTTAAAATCATATTGAGAGGTTTTGAATGTATAATTATTCAAAATATTCAAAATTAAGTAGAGTATAAATGATCATCTATTTTCTAAAATTTAAAATTAGTACTTAAAAATATAAGTGTGACCTTTCATGAAAATTTTCTACAGATTGTGATGCGAGAAAATATTTATTTGAATCCTTTTTGATTGACAGGTAAATTCGTGTTTTCTTGTAAAAATTAATCTTATCGAATGAAAATCCAATTACTCGGTTGGAAGTTGAAGTAATTCGTGTAAATTAATATTATTTTTCAAAGATCCATCTCCTTTGTTAAGAATATAACTATTTTGCAAAACATTTTTCGTTCGTTTGTTCAAAGTCAATTTTTTCCAATTTTAAATTAAGCTTTTCCATTTTTGTTTAAAAATTGATCGTTTTTAGATAAAAATTCAAAATCGAGTTTAGTAACTTGGTCGAGAGTTGAACTTCTTCGTTCAGAATTCATTTTATTCTATTTATTTTGTGGTGAATTCGTGTTTTCTTGTGAAAATTATTCACATCGAATGACAATCTAGTTACTTGGTTGGAAGATGAAGTAATTTGTTAAAAACTTATATTATTCTTAGAAGATCCATCTTCTCAGTTGAGAATTTACCTATTTTGGTAAACATTTTTTGTGCATTGTTCAAAGTCAATTTTTTCAATTTTAAACGTAGCTTTTCCACTTTTTTAAAAAATTGATCGTGTTTAGATAAAAATTCAAAACAAAGTCTAGTAACTTGGTCGAGAGTTGAACTTCTTTGTTGTAAATTCATTTTATTAGTTGGAAACCTATTGCGCGCTCTAAAACGCATTCGCACGAGAGTACAAATCACTGAATGGAGGATCTACGAGAATCTAATAAGTATCTATTTGAGTCCATTCTGAGACCTCCAAACATGCAGAAGTGGAAATTTGTGCACATTTTGAGTAGTTGAATAGTGCTTGGATTATATTGAATTAATCCTCATTAGGTTCTTTTAAAGTTTCCGAGGTTAGAGAATCGAAGAGAATTAAAAAAGGACCCATATTTCGACTCGGGAAGACCTACCTAAGCAGCCTGGCTATTTTTTAGTTACCCAATTATGAATACAATTGTCGTCGATATCGATTCCTTTCTCGCCATCCACGACCGGATCGTCAAATACGTCATCAGCTTAATTCTGACTACCTCAGTACTACAATTTCCTCTTCTAGTCTTCTTAACCCATTAACAAAATATTTCCTTGTTTCCTTCAAAATCATTTTGCATTTTTATCTCTTATCCTGCTTCAATTTTTAGTGCTTTCTTCGTCACTAGCACCTCGTAATATTCTCAATTTTAGAGTACGCTCTTCGAGCTTTTTAATTAATGTAGGAAATAATTTATCAAACCATATTATTACGAACTTTTAAGCAAATATGCAAATCACTTTTTGTGAAAATGTAATAATTTGTTCAAAAAGTTAGTTTTTTTTTGGTTTACAGTTAGTTTTTTGTGTTATAAGTCATTTTTCCCAACTGAAAATTTAACTTATTCCAAGGGAAAATTTCATAGTTTCAGTTAAAAATCTATTTTTTTTGTTAAACATCCAGTTATTTCAATTTAAAATTTGATTATTACAATTCTCAATGACGATTCATTTTTTCAGTACCGTTTCATGTATGTCTTTGAAAACTCTACTCCTTCAGTTAAAGAATCTTTTACTAGTTTAAAACGCTTATGCTTGGTTCAAAATTGATTTTTTAAACAAAAAATTTCACTGTTCCATTTCTGGTTGAAAATGATTCTTGGAACTATAATGTTTGGAAAATGCTTGGAACTATACTGTTCACAGCACACGTATTCATCAATTAACTTAGCCACACAAATAAGTATCCACAACCATTCTTGAGCAATACAGTCGTGAAATTACCCAATTACGGATACAAATGTCGTCGATATCGATTCCTTTCCCGCCATCGACGGCCGGATCGTCAAATACATCATCTTCGTATCACCATTGTTATGGTCCGAAACATAACCTTAACACGATCATCTGGAAAAAACACGTATATCGATACTATTTCGTCCGAGTCCCATACCGTGTAACCATAAGCTTCATTCTGACTACCTCAGTACTAGAATTCCCTTTTCTAGTCTTCTTAAACCATTAACAAAATAATTCCTTGTGTCCTTCAGAATCAGTTTGCATTTTTGTCTCTTACCCTTCTTTAATTTTTTATGTTCTCTTCTTCACTAGTACCTGCTAATATTCAACATTTTAAAGTACGCTTTTCGAGCTTTTTAATGGATGTAGCAAATTATTTATAAAACCATATTATTTCGAACTAGTAAACAAATATGCAAACTGATTCGGAAAATGCTATTGTTCGGCTCTAATTGAATAGGTATTGAGCATGAGCAAGTCGTTTACATAGCGACACACGACCAGGGTAAATTTTCAACATCCCAAAATTTAACAACGGTTCTACCTAGATATAGCATGAAAACACGTTCTATGCCTCGAATGACGTGACATGACGTATATTGTACAAAGCCGCAAAGCTGCTAGCACAGTATGAACAAAGCATGCATCCGTGTATAGTCAGCCATTAAAATCGATACTTTCATTGTCGCAAAGTACTCCTCCCTTTATTATTTTTGTACGAGAACAATCTGCAGGACTAATGGAAATACCCTTTTCCCTGCTAGCAATGAATCAGAGAGTATCAATACATTCTGCATTAGGATGACCCGAGAACTCAAGAGAATTTTTACCACCTATTTTATTACCAATTTACGTATCAATTGAAAGCTGTTCCACTAAAAATCACGCTTCCAGAATTTTTGTGGATTAAAGATAGTTTACCTATTTTTTGCCTAAGGAGACTGTTCTTAGGGGTCGTCCATGAACTACGTAGCCGAATTCTAGGCGACTTTCGACCCCCCCCCCCTCCTTCACCTTCCGTAGGCAAGCGTAGAAATTCGCAAT
>WSXT02147521.1:0-10351 GCA_011762715.2 Neuroterus valhalla
TATTCATTTAGGATTAGTAAAAATGGTATGTATTCGATCTGTTTTTCAGTTCAAGCAAATATAACCTCAATTTCCTTTGACATATATTTATTAGAAAATCAAACCTTATTTTTGCTTCTAAATTTATTGTTAATAAGAATAATTTGTTGAAAAAATTTAAGAAGTAGATGTAGTGAAGAATTTGTACCTAAAGTTCGAAAGTAAATATTATTAAAGTTTGGAATTAGCTCCCACTATAATGTGTAAATATTTGGGTGGCCCTTATTTTTCATATATATTATAATTACGTGTTGACGTGAAACTCAATTTGAAACGTTGATTTTTATACGCTACAAGCCTTGTTTGTGAAAAATAAAAAGCCACTGAAGATGAACTATTTTCTCATCTGGAACGGTTTTTACCAATTCCAAAGTTCGGGATAGCAACCGAACCGATTTTTAATCATTTTTTATTAAAAAAAATTTAATTTTAATGTGGCTGAGGCTAGAAAAATAGATCAAACCAAGTTGGGGCCAAGTCAGTCAGTAAGTTAGGCTCTGACCGGGTAAGGCGTTTCATTTGTGGTTTGGTCCTGTCTAGATCCCCAATTTGGGGGCAAGTTCTTCCTAGTTTGGGCCCAGCTAGCGCCAAGACAAAATTCCCTTTTCTCAAGAGAAGATCTAAATTAAAAATAAAATAGTTTAACAAAGAATGTCTCTTTACCCACTTTTCGGCTCATAACCTTCCTCATTCTATTCAATGTACTAATAAAATCTGCCTTATTTATATTCGATAATTAAATGAACATGATTTTACAGGAAACGACCATTAAATAACAATTGTTATTTCCTTCTCTATTGTGTACGTAAAAGTACTTTAGAACGAGAAATTTAACAAGCAAATCGTTGGAGTGGCATGCCAGTGAATTTATGTTGGCAGTACATTGAATCTGACAAGAGTACCTGAGGCTTGCACGACTAATCGATACTAATCCATGTGTTTCAGCACAGAAAGCAACATACAAACATACGTACAAACCTGAGTTTGTACCTCCATAGTACATTAATATTAACCAATTGCATGATGTTTCGTTATTTATATTTTCAATTGCTTCTATACATACGTTTTTATTAGGCAGAGCACCAATAAATTTACTCTTACATCTTGTATGAAGTTGAAATCAATAATTTCTATCAGAAGAAAATTATTCCATTTTTCCTAATGTGGAAAGTCCCTACAAAGTCAGGGTGGCGATTCGGCGGACGATTTCGAATTACCAGCCATTTCCCGGTTCTTCACGGTCAATTTTTTCAATTTTCCCGGTCAACCAGAAGTAATATATTTATATTTCTCGCAGAAGGCAAACATTTATTTTTATTTATGACGTTCATTCTAAACATTCTTTGAAACAACAGATCAAACATTGAAAAATAAATCAACTTTGCAAAAAATACTCAAATTTTCAAAAAAAAAAATCATTTTTTTACAAAACTGGAACAGTTGAAATCACAATCAGGGGAAATCAATTCACGATGACAAAAGAAAAAAGGATTTACATCAATTTTTAACTATGAAGGTGAATTTTCAAACAAGCAGATTAATTTCGAAATAGAAAGAATCATTTTCTGAGGAAAAATATAATGTTTCAAGGAAATAGTCCAATTTCGAACTAAAAAATAATCATTTGCAACGAGAAATGGAACAGTAACATTTTTAAAGATAAATTGTCAACGAAGATTTAAATACTGAACTATTAAAATACAAAAAATGAATGTTTAACTAAAGAAATAGACAACTTAAAGATTTGAGTTTTAAACAGATAAATTAACTTTTACTGAAAAAGATAAATTGTCAACGAAGATTTGAATACTCAACTATTAAAATAGAAAAAATTGATGTTTAAATAAAGAAATGAACAACTGAAAGATTTGAGTTTGGAACAGATAAATTTTCTTTGATTGAACAAGACACATTGTCCACAGAAAATGTACTCTATGCTCAAATTTTTAAAATGAAAAAAAAAATTTTTAACGAAACAAATTAATTTTCAACTGAAACTATGGGATTTCCAATAGGAACAAGTTAAATTTTCAGTTAAAAAAATTACCTATTGCAACAAAAACTAACTTTCAACAAAAAAACTGACAAAAAAAAAGAAACTGTCGGACAAATTACTACATTTAAAAAATTTTTTCGATCAGGGTAATTAATATATCAATTTAAGATATAGTAATTTTATCGATTACTACTGGTCCGGGAATGATTTTAGAGGGTCGCGGCAGATTTTTTCTCATTTCTCTAAAATCATTTCCGTACCAGTATTCGATAAAATTTCCATTGACGAAAACTTATTATTCAACCAAATAATATAATTTTCCAACAAAATGGTTGAAATTTAAACTATAAAATAAAAAACTTTAAAGAAAAATGGAATAGTGACATTTTTGGCTCAAAAATTAATTATGAACCAAACATAAGAGTTTTTAACTAGAATAATGTTCGACTATAATGAAAAATGTTTAACTGTATAACTTGAACTGTTAAGAATTTAAACAATTTTTCTATCATAATTCAGGAATATTTCCTCTTCGGAATACTACTTCTACTCTAAAGACTGCTTGAAGTGATTTCTTTATTTAAAATTGAGAAGAGGGAAAATTGTGGCGGATTTTGAATTGGAGGAACGATTCTTTTTATTCCTTTCTTCCAAAACGCAATCGTAATTAGTTTGAATAGTTTCTGTTCCATGTAAAAAATTTCCTGTTCCAAGTGTAATTACTCGTATATTTCCTCACTGAAATTCCCTGCCTTAAAATAAAAACTATAATTATTTTTTGAAATTCCCTGTCTCAAGTCAGATAAATGAGGAAAAGCAGATAAAACGTGATAAATACCTTTTTTCGAGAAAAGTTAGGTAATAATTCTTTCTGTATGTTTGGGCTATCATCAATTTGATTATCAAATTTGAGTCAGCTAAAAAAATCTCAAAAAGCAACAAATTTGCAAAACATTTTTCTTATAATGGAAATAAATAAACATTCTTCCTCTCATGGAGTAGGTACCTATAGATGTATTTAAATATTTTGAGAATCAGAGGGAAGGAAAGTTACATTCTTAACATCAAATGATAATATGTGGCGCGATCTGGAGAAAGAACCCTAAGCGGCTAAACGTAATTTTAGAGGAGAAGCAGGAGAGGTAGCGATGGGCCTATAGGACTCTTCCGAACGACAATGTTTGAACGCTTGTACTGAATAAATTATAATTGATGGAATTTTTTTTAACTTTATCACCTTAAAGAGCGAATTCGAATCTACGTAAAACATTAAAAATCAGAGAATCGGTTTTTGGCCACTTAGGGGTCTTTCTTCAAATTGCGTCACATATGTCTTTTTGATTCATAAAAAGAAAGCGGTCATTTCTCGCATTTTTTCGGTAGAATTTTCAATGGTCAAGGTTGAGTCGAATGAATTCCGAATTTTTAAATTAGATTCCCGGTGATATCCCGGTTTTTTCCGCTCAATAAAATTCCTGGTCATTTCCCGGTCTTTTCCGGTTTCCCGGTCAAGTCGCCACCCTGAAAGTGCTGTAGGGGGGTCCAACAAATTTTTTTCGAATTTCTGTGCAAAACACCCGGAAATTTGTTAGAATCCACAAAAAAATGAGTGCATTTTTTTTTGTTTTAAAAAAATATATATATATTGAGAGGTGCTGCAAGCCCCGTGAAGTTTAACACGTATTTCCCATAAGAAAAAAAGACGTTTTTTCTAAATTTCATCCAAAATTTTCAATATTAGGAGAATTGAGTTTGAGATTCACCATTTCTCTTCACAATTAGTCACAGAATGCGAATAAAATTTTTTTTTTCAAATATCATCCCCATAAGTCTGTTTTATAGGGTCCCAAAAAACCCCCATAAGTAAAAAAATGAGTTTTTTCGAGTTTTTGGCGATAACTATGATTTTTTGCGGTTTTTTGAACGCAGGTTGTTTCAAATACATGAAATACTACTTTATACTGATAATTAGATGTTTATTCAAAATGTTTAAACAATTTATTATTGTTTTTGGCAACTTTCTCTTAGGAAAGGATTAGAAGATCAAGGTTTTTTTCTGAATTTTTCAACTTATTTTCAACGTTTCAGTTAGAGCTAGGTAATAATCCATTAAAGTTACCAAAACAAATTGTTTAAACAATTTTTTATTATTCATAACAATATTCTCTTAGAATAATGCTACAAAATTGCGGCTTTTTCTGAAATTTACAACTTTTTGTCCACTCTTCACTTGAAGTGGGTAATTATTTAATTTGATTTAGCAAAAATAATTGTTTAAAGAAATTATAAATGTTTATAGCTATCTCTTTCTAGATCAATGCTACGTATTTGCGTTTTTCCCTGAAATTTTTAACTTTTTACCACTTTTCAATTAGACTGAAGGAAAAATTAATTCATGTTGGAACAATAATTGTTTAAACAATTTATTATCATTGCTTATAATATTTTCTTTGCCTAATGATAGAAACTTGCGTTTTTTTCTGAAATTTTAACATTTTGCCCACTTTTCACTTGAGTGAGTTGATATTAAATTTAATTTAACAATAATAATCGTTTAAAAAAATTATTATTGTTTATGGCTTTCTTCTCCTAAATTAGTGCTAAAAAGTTGCGGTTTTTTCTAAACTCTTAAGCTTTTTGTCGACTTCTAACTTAGTGAGGTAATAATTAATACGAGTTAAAAAACATGCTTATTAAAACAATTTATTATTGTTTTTAACCATTTTCTCTTAGATAGGTGCTAGAAAGTTGTAAATTTTCTGAAATTTCAAACCTTGCACTGAATTAAATCTGAATGAAATTCAATTAGATTGCATTAGATTGAATTGATTTCATTGTTGGTTATATTAGATTGTTTTTTAGTTGAATAAATTTTTTTTAAAAATATCAATCATTATATTTTTGATTTAAAAACTATATTTATAGTTCGAAAATTCGACTCTTTGGTTGAAAGTTGAATTACTTTCTTAAAAATTCAATTTTTGCGTGAAAGATCCATAATTTTAGTAAAAAATTCAAAATTCAAAATTTAAATTTCGCTGAATGAATTCAGCTTTTTCGTTTTAATTAATTTTTTTTTTAATTGGGAAAGGAACAAAAATAATTTACCTATAACAATACAATACTATTTGGAATATGATACTCTCTAATGTTTATTTATTATTTGTTCACAGCTAAAAAGGTAGAGCAAAGTTAAACATTTCAGAAAAAACCACAACCACCACTCACTTCAAGTGAAAAGTAGACAAAAACTTTGAAATTCAGAAAAAACCGCAAGTTTCTATCATTAAGCAAGGAAAATATTATTAGCAATGATAATAAATTGTTCAAACAATTTGTTTCTAACATGAAGTAATTATTACTTTACTCTAATTGAAAAGTGATAAAAAGTTTTAAATTTCAGGAAAAAACCGCAACCATGTATAGTATTAATCTAGAAGAAGATAGCTATAAACATTCGCAATTTGTTCAAACAGTTATTTTTGCTAAAGTAAATTAAATAATTACCCACTTCAAGTGGAAAGTGGACAAAAAGTTGTAAATTTCAGTAAAAACCGCAACTTTGTAGCATTATTCTAAGAGAATATTGTTATGAATAATATCAAATTGTTTAAACAATTATTTTTGTTAGCTCTTATTGATCATTATCTCGCTCTAACTGGAACGTTAAAAATGAGTTGAAAAATTAAGGAAAAACCTTGACTTTCTAACCCTTTTCTGGGAGAAAGTAGCTAGAAACGATAATAAATTGTTTAAACATTTTGAATAAACATTTAATTATCAGTATAAAGTAGTATTTCATGTATTTGAAATAATCTGCGTTAAAAAACCCCACAAAAAATCATAATTAGCGCCAAAAACTAGAAAAAAAACCCATTTTTCCATTTATGGGGGTTTTTTGGGACCCTATTAAACAGACTTATGGGGGTGATATTTGAAAAGTAATATTTTATTCGCACTCTGTGACCAATTTTGAAGAGGAACGGTGAATTTTGAACTCGATTCGTCTAATATTGAGATTTCTGAATGGAATTTACAAAAACGTCTTTTTTCTTATGGGAAATACGTGTTAAATTTTAAGGGTCTTTCGTCACCTCTAAATATATATTTTTTCAAAACAAAAAAAATGCATTCTTTTTTTTTGTGGATTCGAACAAATTTCCGAGCATTTCGCATAAAAATTCAAAAAAATTGTTTGTAACGCATTTTTGGACCACCCTAGTGCTGGTGCCTCAGGTTTAAACTTTTTTATTTTCTCTATTGCCACAATATCCAGTGGATCATGAGTTAACCTATCTTCCTTCAAAATTTTCATCAATTCAGAGGAAGAGTAAGGATATAGTCGACTCTAAATTTTCTAAACGGTAACAGACTTTCACAAAAGCTCTTGGCTTAAAATGAGGACACCTGCTCCAAGCTTGCAAGGTAAGAACGGGTTAAAGTTCCTGTGGAAGGGTTGTCGTTGATCTATAACGGAATCGGGTTGTGGCCGTGCGTCCGTGATAAGGTCGATAGTGAGTCATGGTAATGGCAAGTTTGTAGCCCCCCCCCCCCCTCCCCCATCGACAAAAGCGGTTTTGTAATTTCCGCCAAATCTCACGTCCCAGAAGGAGTTTGGTGCTTCCCCCGGAAACATATTGAGTGATGTCTGTGGCAATAAATCGATCGCCCGGAATCGATACTCATGCTCCACTCAACCGTCAAATGACCTACCTATAATATACCTCACTAGATTTTAGAATTACTTTAACTTAATGACAAAATGCTCCGAAATTTGTTATTAAATAAAAGGCTAATATGTTGCAACTAGAGTGGTCATTAGTGACTACAGTATGTTTGTTATACTGTGGTTATAGAAGAAAACCTTGTCAACAGGGTGGCGATTCGGCGGACGATTTAAAATTCCCGGTCATTTACCGGTTCTAAACAGTAGAGATTTTCAATTTCCCTGGTCAACTAGAAGTAGAATATTTATATTCATCACAAATCGCAACATTTATTTTTATTCATGCCCTAATTCTAAATATCCTTCAACACAACATTTCAAACGTTGCAAAATAAATCAATTTTGAAAAGAAAACTTAAATTTGCAACAAAAAAATATCATTTCTCTTACAAAAATTGGAACAGTTGAACTTGCAGGGCGGGTCTAGAAACATATTGCGGGAGGGGGGGGGGGATGCGTGAAAAAAGTACACCCTATGCACATCCCAACCGCGCTAACCTAGAATGCAGAGTGTCAAACGAATGTGGTGAATTTTCAAATAACATTATGAATCTTCAACCAGAACAGTTAAATTTCGAAACAAGAAGATAATTTTCAACTGAAAAGATAAATATTCACATGGAACACTCCCATTTCTAACCGTGAAGGTGAATATTCAAACAAGAAGATTAATTTTAAAATACACTCGCCGCTTGGACACGCGCCTATCGGCAGAGGGCCAGTTTCTCGGATGTTCAAGCTTGAGTGATTCTGTCCCTCCCCCCGAGCCTCGCACGACGCAGCACGACAGCCGATCAGCCTTGAAAAGGCAGTGACGTAATGCGTAGCATAGAAGTTGTTTATTTGCAGACTTGGGACGCACGTATTCACGAGACTATACATACGGTCCTAAGTGTTCACGTTCGCCTAGTACTCAGTCGTCGCTTCAAATCTGGTTCGAACTGGATTTCTAATTTCTATCGCCTCAGGACCACAACCCCCGATACTGGCCCCCGTCTAGGCAATGAGTGTAGAAGGAATCATTTTCTAAAAAAAAATACAATGTTTCAACAAAATGGTCGAGTTTTGAACTCGAAAAATAATTATTTCCAACCAAAAATGGAACATTCCGCGCGCGGCTCGCTTCGCTCGCAAGTTTGAGCACGCCTGGGGCACGCGTCTTTCGGATCTCGCGCTTCGCGCTCGGTTAAGAATTTACCTCGCGCCACGCGCTCGGCCTTTGTACCTTCCTATAGTTGTATAAAAAGCTTGTGAAACTCCAAAGCGAAATTTAGACTGCTTCAATTTGATGAGTGTGAATTCTCTTTTGTTAAAGCTTCTCCAGCTTTAACGAATACATTCTCATCGTGTGTCTCGTGCTGCGCACTCGATCAAAGTTTGTCCAAAACGATGGAGAAGTTTTGTTGCCTAATTTCTTTCACATGTTGTGTAGTTTTTCTAGAAATTCAATTTTCAATTCTATTTTTTACGATTGAAACAAAAACTACGCGTCCAATGGGAAAAATTATAGCAACTTTATGGATATTTTTCCAACAACTTTTCTCCATCAACCTTCTTTTTCTTGAAATGAAAACTAAACATCCTGTTAAGCAAATTGATAACACATTTAAAGATATTTTCCTGGTAAAGAACTTGCGTCGATTTGATTTTTCCTAAGCTTGTATCAAATGTCCAAAAGTTCACTTTTTCCATCTTTTAATGTTTTTTTCATAAATGGAGCGAAAACTACTCATCCTATCAAAAAGTTAATATTACCAAATTTGTATATCTCTTTTTGGTGCGACCAAAATTTGGATCTTCAATTTTTTAAGAAAACTCAAAAAGTTGTAGAGATCATCCTGGAGGGATCCCAAAAAGAAACATTTTTTTCTTCAAACTTTTTTCATATCTTGCGTTGTTTGTCTAAAAATTCTCATTTTCGTTTATATTGTTGAATTTTGAGTATGCCACAACTCTCGGCAATTTTGTTTCCATCTTAAAAAAATTTGAGGGTACATTTTTTCACTTTTTACCTGCTACAAGAAACCGTACTTACAATTTTTGAGTCTTGGAAAAAAAGTCCAAAAAAATTTTCAAAACGCTCCCCCTCTATTTCGGAAGTTATCGGGTTCACAGATTATTTTTCATTTTTTTTGTGCGAACAAAATGGGAATTTTCGATTTTTTTTAGAAAACTTCAAAAGTTGTAAAGATCATCCTGGAGGGCTCCCATAAAGAAACATTTTTTCTCTATGTTTTTCTTTCGAATCTTGCCTTATTTGGCTAAAAATTCTCATTTTCGTTTATATTTTTGAATTTTGAAAATACCATAACTCTGACAATTTTTTTTTCATCGAAAAAAATGGGTAGGATAAATTTTGTTTCGCTTTTTACGTGCTAAGAGAAATTGCGCTTACATTTTTTGAGTCTTGAAAAAAAGTCCAAAGAAATGTTCAAAATGCTCCCTCTCTTCGATTTTTTATCCAAAACAGCTGGTAAATAAACTCGACTTGTCTTTTTGGTCCCTCAAGATAGGTGCCAAGGCACGATCGAATATGTTCATTCTTTCCAAAGTTATCGAGTTTGCAGATTATTTTAAATTATTTTTTGTGCGATCAAAATGGGAATTTTCGATTTTTTGAGAAAATTGAAAGAGTTTTTTCCACAATCTTGTAGGGCTCCCGAGAAAAAACATTTTTGTCCTCTAGCTTTTTTCATATCTTGCGTTGTAGGGCAGAAAAACCCTAATTTTTGTTTAAATTTTTAATTTTGAAAATGCCGGAACTCTTAAATTTTTGTTTTCTTCAAAAAAAAATCATAAGGATAAATTGTTTCACTTATTACTTACTACAGAAAGCCGTACTTAGAATTTTTGAGTCTTGGAAAAAATATTTTCAGAAATTTTCAAAGTGCTCCAACTTTTTGAGTTTCCATCCGAAATAGCTGGCTAACGAACTTGACCTTTAGTTTTCGACACTGAAAGAGTGTACCAAAGGCCAATAGAATAGATTCGTTTTTTCGTAAGTTATGGTGCCCACAGACAAACAGACATACATACAGACACATTCGTAAAAACTATTTTTCTGTGTTTCAGGGGGTCTGAAAACGTGGACATTCGACAAAAACGAGGGGGAGGGGGGGGGGTGTCAAATTTTACACAAATCGAATACCTTTTCTGATGAGAATGTAAAAAGAATCTTCAACTGAAGGAGTTGAGTTTTCAAACAGGTAGATTGACTTTTACTGGAAAAGATAAATTGTCAACGAAAACTTGATTGCTCAAATTTTAAATTGTAAAAAAATGTATGTTCAACTAAACAAATAGATTTTTAACTGAAACTATGGAATTTTCAATTGGAATAAGTTAAATTTTCAGTTGAAAGAAATAGCTTGTAACGAAGAAAAACTAACTGTCAAACAAACCATTATATTAATACACAGAATGATGAGTCAAATGAAATTGTAAATGACTAACTGGAGTAGTTTAAATTTAAACCAGAAAGACAAATTTTTAACTGAAATGATGAACATTTAATTAGAATAGTTCAATTTTTGACAAAAAATTAATTACCAACCAAAAAATACAATTTTTCAACAGAATAAATGAATTTT
>WSXT02147532.1:0-10350 GCA_011762715.2 Neuroterus valhalla
ACTAGTGGCGAATAGAAATCTCGGCAGTAATCCGCCATATTCGCATCGCTCAAGAGGCGGCGAAAGTCGAATTTTCGCTGCACGTGTTATGAAAAATCCATTTCATTACTTATAATCATCTTGATATGTTCGCAGTTTTCTGTAAGCATCATGAAGTTGTTTCGCTGAGATTCTTTTTCTTCTCAACTCCTGTTTTTCAAAACAATTAATTTGTATTGAGTATTGAAAGTTTGGAAACACATTTTAAAAATTGTCTAATATCAATTCAAACAGAAGATATAATGATTTACAGATCATATAAATATGTTTCCAAATTGAATATTTCGAAAATTGTAAGTCTTTCAAATTAAAATATTTGGCATTCAAGTTCTCAGAATAAAACTACAATTTTTTAAATTTTGAGTTTATGTTTTCCCAAATGGTACTATTTCGAATAACAAGATCACAAAAATTCTATATCAGATTGAAACTTTGTAATTTAAAAAATAGTATACCTTCCAATCAGGAGGATTTAAAGTTCTATAATTTGGGATTTGAAAGCTTTTCGAATTATACAGTTTGGAATGCTTAAAATTTCTAATGTAAAGGATTGAATAGTTTTGGATTAAACATTCGAAGATTTTAAACTAAACAATCACTTTCAGTTAAATGATTTCGATTCGGGAGGATTTTAAATTGAATGAGTTCTGAACGGAAGAATTGAAAAATGAATTCGAAATTCGAAAGGTTTGGAATTGAACATTCTTGAAGAGATTATAATTTCAAATTTTTGATAATTGAAATATCATTTCTAATACACAGCGTTCAAAATCGAATAATTTCAGATAACAATTCTGGAAATGGGACTCCATCAGATAGAGTAGTTTCATATTATTTTGAATGTATAAAGTGTTCAAAAAGTAACAATTTTAAGCTCAAAGCATTTAAAGTTTGAGAGTATCACCGCAAAATTGAAATCCTTTCATTATGAAGTTGAAGGAATTCGACTGAAAAATTGTCCAAATCTGAAAATTTTGAATTAACCATGGAATTATGAAATTGTTACTAATTTTAAATTCGGAACTTTCAACATTCAATAATTTCAGATTAGTTTCAAGAAAATTGCAACTTCAAATTGGGAGAATTGGAATAGGAATAATTCTCGAGCGAAAAACTTTTACACTCGAAAAATTTTAGAAAAAAACTTTGATGATCGGACAGTTGATAATGGAAAGGATTTCGAATGTTGGGATTCCCGATCAAAAAAGTTAAAAAAAAAATATATTGAACATTGAAAGTGTTTGAAATGGAACATTTCCAAATGAAGAGCCTTAAAATTCAAATAATTAAGAATATATATAGGATTAAAAAAAGAATTACGATCATTTTTATTGATAATAATTAGAATAATCGAAAATTGATAAAATGTTTGAAATTAAACAATTTTATGTTCAAAGCTTGAAGTAGGAGAATCGCATATTGAAAGTAATTGAAATTCTTTAGAATTTCAATTTCTTCAGAATTACAAAATTTTGAATTATTCCAAATTCAATAAGTTAGAAATGATCAAATTTCAGATCTAATGTTTGGAAATTATATATGTTCTTTTTTTTAAATTAATGCTTTGGAATTGAAAGCTAAATTCATTTCGTCAATGAAGATTTAGAAACCAATTGCAAATAAAAATCATGTTCCATTGATAAGTTGATAATATATAAATTTTCTTCAGTTAATTAGTTCTACCTTTTTCCTTTGATTTAAAATAATTGAAATGAAAAAACTTCCGACTTCTTGACTCCTGATGTTAGTTTGGTAAAGAATAATCAAATTGTTCAGGTATCTTAAAATTTATTCATTTCAAGCATAAGTCAAGTCTTTAACCTTCTTAGTTTCTCATAGAAAAAAGGCAGAATGATTTCAAATATTATTACTTTGCATGATTCTTATATCGGTTGAAATTAATCATATTTTTAAGTTCTTAATTTATATTGCAGGATTTCAATATTTTGAACTAGAAGTCTGAATAAATAATTTTGCTGAGGTGAATTTATGTCGAAAGCCAAAAGATGTGCAATTTCCCTTGATAAGTCAAATAATATGTTTTAATTTAAACATCCAAAATGGTAGAGCTTCAAATTCAAATTTATGAAGCTTCACTAACATAGTTACTCATTTATTTTGAGTAGCTCCTTCATTTCCAAAGTTCGTTTCTAGATAAATTCGTGAAACGATGGAAAATTGTTGCTCTTCAAATGATCCATGCAAGATCTAATCAACAGGAACTAAATTATTCAAAATTTTATAATGTTCTAAATAAATAGTTTCAAACTCAATGCCCCCAAAATATACTTTTTTTTTTGAAATAATTGAAGTGTACAATTGAAAATTGTATATATAGTAATCTTGCTTCATATTTGTATGCCAATAAATTTTTAAATACAAAGTAAAATCACTGTGGTTAAATTCGGAAAGGTTAGTACTTTGTAAATAGCATTCTGGAAAAGCTTTAAATATCTCTTGGCGTCATATAACTTTTGCTACAAATTTTTTGAATTGCAGTGCTAGAGTGAATAAAGAAGAATCCTATGATTTATGAAACAACCCTATCAATTAAAATACAATGAATTCAACCCATTTTTTATATTGGATGAATAATGTATTGTGATATAAAAAACTTACGGAATAACTTCTATGTACATTATAATAATGAGTTAGCTAAATAACTTCTGAACAAGTTCTGATCTATTATCCGTAACTTCGTTTTTCTTTTTCCTGATTTCCATGTCCGTGTCCCTCTGAGTTACTTCATGTAATACGAAATTAGTACTTTCCCCCTTTTCTCTCTTCTTTTTCAATTTCTGACTTCTATCCACATTGTGAGAGAAGAAGTTAGCTTCACGTTTAGCCTGTGCAATTTCAGTAATTTTTCTTTGTTTGTGCACTGCCCTTTCATAAGCGAGTCTTTCGCTCAAATGAACCCACTTAAACCTGTGAAGAAAAATGTTTTATTTAATAGGGTTTTCAATCCAAATAATTTTCAAGTCGCTATGTCAGCATTTACGATATAGAAAAACGAACCTTGGTAAGTACTTTATGTTCCATGTTACGTCGCAAAATTTGCTTTTTTTGCTTACAGAAATCAACGTATTGTTCAATCTCTCTGCAACGAATTTTGCTGCTCTTTTACTTTCAAATTCAACCCAGCCTTCTGTGAAATGCATTGCAGGTCTTTTCCTTTTTTTCTGTTTTTTCGATTTTGGTTTTAACTCTGAAATCGAATTTTATGGAATTACTTTTATTTAAGAAATTTAAGATTATTAAAAAATATATTTTTCTAATAAACTTTCAGGTTTTCGACCACTCTAACATTATATTTTTTGAATAATATTGAAAAACAAAGATGTCAACACCAAGAACGTAGATTTCAAGGTTATGTTTACATAGACGGTAGCAATAATGGTCGAAAATCATATTCTTCCTTAATCGAAATAGATATGATATACCATGATCAGCAAGCTGCAGATAAACTCTTCCGATTTCTCCATACTGGGAAAATATTTCTCTAACTTTAATAACATTCATGTATTTCGGTATCGACGACAAATATATTATCCCGCGTTTCTTCTTCTTTACTGGTTGGGATTTAGACAATGGTTTGGTATTCACTTTCGAATCTTTACTCTCATCATCTTCCAATTCCATTTCATTTTCTTCCTCACTTTGTTCTTCATTATCACTAATATATTTTGAAGAAGACGCACGCGGTTCAGCCATTTTAAACTCCAAAAAATTTCTTTCAAACACCATGAACACGTGTATGGCAATGCTCACATCAGCAACTATTACAATTTATTTATATATTAAAAATTTTTAATTAATACAAATTTATTTCTTTATTCGATACTAAGAAATCATGGTTTGATTAACGATTAGTTCCTATCACCTTGTTCATAATTATAATTCACATTTCAAGTGCGATATCAATTTTCCCCGGAAGTAGAAGTTTGCATTTGAATATTGGAGATGAATTTAAACAAAAACTTTTGAAAAGTATATTTTTTATTCTAAATAAATCATTTCCAAGACATTATAACAATATTAAAAATGCTCAACTTCTATTGAGTCCGATACAGCCATCATTTTCAGCTAGTCGTACCAAAAATTTGGGAAGTTGGAAAAAGGAATGAATTACTTCTCCCGGATTTTCGGTTCGACCAAACATCCATGATTCCAAAATGAAAAAATATTTGCCCCGAAAATCAAGAAAGGTCTTCCAGTATAGAATCAATAAGGAAATTAAGCTCTGGTTGGAAGCCAATTTTTTTAATATCTCCTTCCTGAAGAGAAATTACTTAGTTTTGATGTCTTGATGATAGCAAAAATGAATTATTCAACTTTTCAATAATTTATTTTAACATCCTTAGAATCTAATGCAATTTTCAAATAACGAAATTAAACCGAAATAAAACATTGTCCTTGAATTGAAAATCCTATTGCAATCGGGCGGGCTATAATCTTGACTTGATCTGCGCACTGCGCAGTCCTAAATTCTATGCGCAGCGTCCGGTACGCACGAAGTCGAGGTAACTCACAAGACAATGTTTCCGTAAAAAAGCCGCGGTTTCCAGCAAACTGGCTGGTGCATTTGTTAAATTTTTGCTGAAAATTTCCTCGTCTGGACGAGGTACACGATTTAAAGATATTATCTACACAAAAGCGTTCGTCACAGGTGAGTTCAAGCTTTTTCTTATCGGTTTACTTGCACTGCTCCGACGAATCAAACAAGATGGCCACCAGGCATTCTTGGCGGTTCTGTTTATTTTTGCATAAAATGTGCCACATATCGTGCTCGAATACCCGTAATTAAGTTAACCTCAGAAATTGTAATTTTTCGTGTAAAATTCTCAAAAAGTGCGATTTTTTTCTGCCTGGCAGCACCTGTCACGCAGTTGTGATTAGTAAATATTGTCATACGAAACTTACAACGTGCTGTAACGATTGTTCGCTTGTCTGGTACGAGTTCTAACTTTTTACAGCCTTGGAACGACTTGAAAAGACGAGGGTTTCAATTTCTCTGTTAAATCCTTTCCTCTCGGAGCAATGAAGAAGGTTGGGTAGGGTTAGGACTCTTTTTTGCAAGCTCGTGTTCTCATAACCTATTAACGAGTAATTAATGATCGTGGCACGTTTTGTTGGATAAGAAGTATTTGGATTTACTCTGAACGTTTTAGAGCGTTTGAAGAAAAGAGAGAATGAGGATGTGATTTCCTTTTTAATACTGTCAATATTGTAACGTTGTTCTTTTTAGTTTTTTTTTTCTACAGGTTAGTTGATTAGAGTTGAATATAGTGTGAGACAGATTTTTTGGAACTGTCAGTTTTCAGAAACCTTTTTTATAATCATAGTCTGATTGTGAACATTGTGACTAATAACATTATTTTGTTTGCAGAAAGTGCAAGATGTCTAGTTCTTTCATTGTAGAACCTCGGGACAAAGCGCCCAAAAAGGATGAGACGTTGATCATCATGGTTAGCGATGACGGAACGATTTCTGTTGACGAAGACACTTTACAAAACCTGATAAGTGAGTCGAGTTTGTTTTAATTAGTTGGCTCAAATGTTTTGTTTACTTTATGTAAATCGTGTGGTTATCAAAGTAATAAAGAGTTTGTCATTGGAGTTTTTTACACAGCAATTCTGCTGCCACGTTAAATATGCATAAAAAATGATACACAAAGAAATAAGTACTAGGCATGTGAGAAATCCAACATGCCTGAATATTAGGGTGCAATTATATTTGCTTACAACCATCAGTAATTGTACCCGCAAAGTGCGGTTGTGTAGAAAATTTTTTGTTTTTCTTCTGAACTACTGATAAAATGAATTAAAAACAATGGTGTAGTATACACTAATTCGCACAGTTAGCCTGAAAAAAAATTCCTTGTAAAGATAATTGAGGTCTTTGGTCTAGAAAGATATTGAAGTAATAAATATTTATAACGTAATTCATAAAATAGGTTTTCAATTTTAGTTATTATTTCACTTACTTGCCAGTTTCTTCACCTCTGGATGAAATATCCTCAAACAAACGCAAGTGATCTTGAAAATATTTATATTTGAGTTTTGTAATAACAAAAAGTCGCATAAGTTTGGTGAAAAACAAGATTGCCATTTTTCAATTCTATTATGTTTAATAGCACTTGTTCAATATTCTTGAATTCAAGCTCAACTATCAAGTATTTTCAAAACAACTCCATGGTATAACCTACCTTATTTCGAGGATTTTTATCCCGTGGTGAAGAAATTGGCCCTGAATTGTGACAAAATTACAGTGAGCCAGACAAACGCTGACGTCAGCGTTGTAAAGTTGGGTCCAACAGAAGGGGACACTGAAAACGGAGGTATCACACTCACAGTTGATCCTCCTCGTCGTCGTACAACAACAGGTTCTTCTGAAAGCACAACGACCACATCAGCGACGACGACTTCGACAACCACAACTTCCGAAGGTACAGCAATTGTCGATCCTTTCATGGAAATGGATCCCGAACAGCTAGAAAGGCTTGAAACGGCATTGCAGAGCGAGGAGGCGAAACAAATACTTGGTGAAAATGTTACTGCAATGCTGGGTAAGAAACTGGTTGATTCTTTTTCAAACCATTTTTTGCTGTTGTCTTTTTAGAATGCAGGCTTCTACTGGCAATATTATAAAGAAAACTTAACTAATTCGGGATTTTGATATCTTTTCTATCCAGACATGCTGACTGTTGAGGAGAGGCAGAATTCATTGAAACATAGTATTGAGTTGGATCATTGCTATACGACTAGATTATCTCCCTCTGATCCGAAACCCACTGTTTCTTTGCCGATCACCAACTCACCAGAAGTAGTGCTGCAGCATGTCGCGCAGAGTTACACATCAACAACACCGACAACCAGTCCATTGCTAGCTAGTGCTGGTAATCTCAAAGCTGTAAGTATTAGAATGAAATTTATAATCAAACTTCCGGGTTTTGAAAATTCTTGAGTAATTTAAATTGTTCTTACAGGCGAAGGTAGTGTCAGGACGGCCTAGAAGAAGTGTAACTACAACTTCTTTTATCGGAACTCCTAAGAACGCTGGCAATGCATCTTCAAGAAATGCACTGCAGCCCCACTCACAAGACAAAGGTAGTATGAAATAAATGAATAGAAACTTCTTGCTTGCATTTGTGACAACATAAGAATCATGAAAAAAATATGATGGCAGAATTATAACGGGAATATTTCTGTTTGTTTTGTCAGGAGCACATAAGCTAAACGACGAAGAGGCTGAGGAAGAGGATTCGTCCTTATCTTTGTCGGAGTCTTCCGAATCGGATTCGCCATCTGATAATGATTCCGATTTTGGACCTAGAGGCCCGCGAAGAAGTGGCGTGAGAGCCAGAGGAGGTCGAAAAGGTCTCACGACCAGAGGAGGCACCATGGCTGCTCGCAGAAGAGGTTCAAACAAACGCATGGATAGTGACCAAGTGCGAAGACTCGACTTCGAAATGGCAGCGGCTGTTGATGCAATGAAGAGTCCTGAAAAGGAAGAAAAAACAGGTACTCGTGGATTTGCAAATACTTTTAGCTTTATAAAATCAATTTGGAAATTTGGACTCCTAATTACATTTCACCTTTTACAGACAAAGGAAACCTAAAAGCTAAGAGGCCAAGATCTATGGGAGGAAAGAAGAAAGAAGAACCTCCGCCAATACCTGTTGTGACTCCCGAAGCTTCTCCAGTTGAAAAGCCGTTGCAAACTACAAATCAAGTCAAGGCGAATCTTATCAACGCAAACATGGTTAAAGGCGATATGATCTTGACAAAGCCAGGCGAGGCTAGAACTAATCAGAAAGTTATTTTCGTTCAAAAGCAAATTGTAATGAAAGCTAACGAGATGAAACTTAACTTGAAGAAATCTCCTATTATTATTCCAAAAGGGAAATTAATCAGTCAATCCCCAAGCAGTCCGAAAATCACGACTCACGATGGAAAGTTGGTGTCAATACCTATGCTTCCAAAATCTGTTGTACATAATACACCGGGTAGCCAGCCTAGAATTGTGTCCTTGGGGCAACTCCAAATTCAGGAATCTAATCAAGTCATTCAGCAGCCACAAAATCCACCTCAACATTCGCAGCAGCATCTACAGCAGACGCCGAAACATATTCCACAACATACACCTAAAAATTCACCACAAAATATGCCACATACACCTCAAAATCCATTACATACACCAAAACAAACACCACAGCTTACACCGAAAAATACACCGCAAGCTTCACAACAGCAATTGTCAATCACTCCAAGCCAAAAAGTTCAAACTCTTACTACTCCAATGAAACCGAAAACCCTGGAAGTTAAGAAAGAGAAGAAGAAGGTTGAGACTGTTTTGGAAACTCCACCGAAAATTGAGGAAGTTGCAAAGATTCCAGAAGCTGCGAAAGTTCCAGAAGTTAAAGGAACTCCGGATGGTAAATATATAGATAATTATCCATCCTGGACTAGTAAATGATAGTGGTCAATGTTTTTTTAGGGGTATTAGTCTTAAAATCGATTTTACAAGCTTTCGTAGAATTATACAAATCGTTAATTATTTTTATCTGGTCTTAAAAATTTATACTTGAATATTTTCTTTCAGCCTCGAAGAAGCATGTGAAGAAGGAACAAAAAAAGTCGCCCGCGATACTCGCAGAAGCATTAGGGCCAGCTTTGTTCTCAACGCCTGATATTATCCGAAGAGTCAGTGTCGGAAGCGAATCAAAGATTCCTGAAAATCCTACTACTACTACTACTACTACTACAACGGCTGTGCCTCCGACGGTTACTGCACCAGTAACTCCACAAGTTTCAATTGTGCAGTCAACTCCAGTCAAAAGTGTAGAAGCGACTCCAAAAACTCTGCTTATTTCTCCAAAGAATGTACAAATTCCGAAAAGTGTGGAACCAGTTCAAACTCTAGCGGTCGTGAATGTGGAATCTGTGACTCCTGTTGCAAACGATTCTGCGCTGAATGTTGAAACTAAATTGGTCTTGAGTACCGTATCTCGGCCACTACCTTTGGAAGAACCGATGGAGGTCGATAGTGAAAATAGTCATATTGCTCCCGTGATTCCAAAAGATCAGAGAATCGAATTTAAAGCGCCTCCCAGTGAGGAATTACAACCATCTTTGGGTCCTGGTGAGTTTTAATTAAATAATTTCTTATTGCATGTTATGTTTATTATATTTTTGCTTTATGTGGAGTAAATAACACTTTAGTATTTTATGGCAGAACTGTTGAGGTAATTGAGTTCCTAGCACAATTGCGTGAATGAATGTATTTTACATAATAGGAGTCAAATAGTTACGAAGGGGGATTCAAATTACTTTGAAGGTACGAATATAGACAGTCAAGGATGGCCAGTAAAACTGGGAAAAAAGTACGGATTTTTTTTCACCGGAATTTGATTAGTTCTGAGTAACAAAACTTACTTTTCGGTTTTAGGTTATATATAGTTTGAAATATTTTCTTTTTCGATGTCCAGTTTTGTATTTAAGGAAACCCGGTAAATAACCAGGAATAGTGGTCAAAGTGAAAATTCATTTCAGTTTTTTCGCAAGTTACTTTCAAATTAATTTTGATAATAGCAGTGGTACTTCTGATAATTCTGAAAATTTCACTTCGGTTTTATTTTCGAAATCTTGCGCGGGTACTTTTTTAAAAAAGTCATAATTAAAAATCACATTTTTGTTTCAGAAAGAAATGCTGCTTTCTGATTATTCGTGCGCATTAACTTACATGTGATTTGCTTATGTTACCGTATCTTTCGTACCTGTGAATGCTCTCATAACTAAAACTTTGTAATTTATTGACTGCTAGTTACTGCATAGTACTCACTTTTAATTTAAATATAGTGTTACTGAAAGCGAAGAAGTTTTACCTGTAGCATGTAATGTGGGCCGATTCGACTACCAAAGGGTTTTAGATTTTAGAGTGCATGGATTATTTAAAAATATTATTTTATTATTATTGTAATTATTATTACCATTATTATTAAATTATTATGACCACGTTTTTCCACACATGATTGTTCCGCACAATAAGAAAAAGCGAGTAAGAGAAACTGTAAATATATTAGCTGCGATTTTTTCTTGAAGATATTTTTAAAATGCGAAGTTTGGAGAAATCAATAAAAATATTTGAATATTTCTTTACATGGAGTATCTTGAAACAAATCACACCTCAAATTTATTACTCACAATTTTAAAGAAGTTACTAAATTTTAGAGACTTACAAGGAAACCCCCTCAACCCGAACTCACCAATTTCAATAATTTTTTGATATGTTGTAGTACATCGAAAAATA
>WSXT02147543.1:0-10350 GCA_011762715.2 Neuroterus valhalla
CATTAATTTTCAAACGAAAAATACAATTTTAAAAAAAAAAGGTTGGAATTTGAACTAGAAAAATAAAATTCTTCAAATCAAAATGGAATAGTGACATTTTTGGCTTAAAAAATTAATTATAAACCAAACATGAGAGCTTCCAACTAGATGTTTGTTCGACTAAGATGAAAAATGGTTAACTGCAAAGATTGATTGATTTTTGAAGAAGAATATTTACTTCCAAAGAAAAAGATCATTTTCTACCAAAATTTGGATTTCCAATTCAAAAAGACAAATTTTTACCGAATTGTCGAATTTTGGATTAGAAAAGATCAATTTTCCACTAACAATAAAGCAGTTAAATTTTCAGTTGGAAAAATTGATTTTCAATCAAACTGATGAATTCTCAGGTGTAAGGATGGATTGATTCCTGAAAAATAGTTACAATTTCAACCAGAGATGGATTTTAAATCGAAATAGTGCAACTTGAACAACAAAATTTGATTTCCAACAAACAAATTAAAATTTTAAAGAAGTAGTTAATTTTTTAACTAAAAAAAGATGAATTTGGAATGAACAATGTAAACAAGTTTTCTATCATAATTCAGAAATATTTCTCCTTCGGAATACTACTTCTACTCTAAAGACTGCTTGGAGTACTTTCTTTATTTAAAATTAAAAAGAGGGGAAGTTGTGACAAATTTTGAATTGGAGGAACGATTTTTCAAAGTCTCTTTCTTCTTCATCCGAATTTAAATTAGTTTAAAAAGTTCCCGTTCCAAGTGGACTTGACACTTCTTCACTGAAACTCCCTGCCCTAAAATAAAAATTATAATTATTTCCTCAAATTCCCTCTCCCAAGACAGATATGCAAATAGAACGTTATAAATAAATTTTTTTGAAAAAATTGAGATATTAATTCTTTCCGTATGTTTGGGCTATCATCAATTCGATTATCAAATTTGAGTCAGCTTCAAAAATCTCACAGAGCAAAAAATTTGCATAACGTTTTTCTTATAATGTAAAAAAAAAAAAATTCTTCCTCTCATGTAGTATAGATGTATTTAAATATTTTGAGACTCAGATGAAAGGAAATTTATATTATCCGAATAAAATGATAAGATCTCTTTTTGATTCATAAAAAGAAAGCGATCATTTCTCGTATTTTTTTCAGTAGAATGTTCAATAGTCTAGGTTGAGTCAAGTTAATACATGGTCTTTTAATTGAATTCCCGGTAATTTCTCGTTTTTTTCCGGACAATAAAAATTCTCGATAATTTCCCGGTCTTTCCCGGTCAAAATGCCATCCTGTAACAAGATTTCTGAAAAACATCGATTAAGAGGAATATCTCAAATACATATATTCAGACTAAATGAGAAAAGCATTTGATGACATGGATAATAATGATAACATTGTGATTCAAATTTCTAGCCTTCAGCATGATTCTCTGCATTGCTAATGGCAGAGGTAAATCATTATCCTGATTTTCGAACCAACATTCGGTTGCATTGAAAATTCGATCAATTGAATTCCCATTCGACAGATCTAGAGAATCTCGTTGCGTGATTCAAACCAAACTCTAGCGTCAATGAGATTAGCGATCACTTCAATTACAAATATTCTATGGCGATATACACATTACAAAGTTTCAAACAATAATTTTCCACTCCACTGATGGAGAAATTCTATATTCCATCAAAAGCACTGAACTCGTAGTATATTTCTAATGACAACTGAGTCATTATTTATCCCTTCGTTTCAAAATTTAACATCGGGTGCATTCGTACTTAGGGAATTTGTTATTTCACAGCTTGAAGGGTGTAAGTGAAATATTTTACGAGTTGAAGAGAGATCTTTCGAAACTAATTGAATTCTCCGCAGAACGCCGAGGAGGTCATCTGAGTTGGATGCAGGGGTGTCCAGCATTGGTAGAATGAATGGGTTATATTAGGGGAACGACTGTGTAAGAGGAAATAGAAGGGAATGCTGCTCCCTCAGGAAACAGATTAAAAATTGATGAGAATTCTACGATACCCCATCGAACATTCGATTTTTACCAACAAGAACCTCACATTCGACTCAATACACAAATACAATAAAAACAAAAGGAAAGGCTAGTACAGGGTGGCGATTTGGCAGACAATTTCAAATTCCCGGTTTTCCCGGTCAACTTTTTCAATTTTCCCAGTCAACTAAAAGTAACACATTCATATTTTTCATGAAACGTATACATTTCTTTCCATTCGTGACATTCATTCTAAACATCCTTCAACAAGACCGATCAAGAATTGCAAAATAAATTATTTTGGAAAAAATACTCAAATTTCCCGCGAAAAAGTACTATTTTACGAAATTTTGAGCAGCTAAAACTTACCTTCGGAAAAATCGACCTGCGATAACAAAAAATATAGATTTCTAACAAAATAGTTCATTTTTCAACTAAAGTTATGAATTTTCAAATAACATCATGAGTCTTCGACTGGAACCGTTTGAATTGCAAACCAAGAAGATGAATTTTCAACTAAAATTATCAATATTTAACTGCAGCACTTCAATTTTCAACCATGAAGGTGAATATTCAAAGAAGGATATTAATTATCAAACAGAAAGAATAATTTTATACCAAAAGATACAATGTTTTAACAAAATAGTTGAATTATGAAATGAAAAAATAATTTTTTTGAACGAAAATGGAACAGTAACTTTTTGGAAGTAAAAACCCAATTTCATACGAAACATAAGAGTTCTTAACTGAAACAAAGAATCATCAACTAGAAGAGTTCAACTTTCAAACAGGTGAATTAATTTTTAGTAAAAAAAATAAATTATTGTCAACCAAAATTTTGATACTCAAATTTGTAATTTAAATAAACAGATGAATTTTTAACGAAAACTATGGAACTTTCGATTGGAATAAGTTAAATTTTCAGTTGAAAAAATTACTCATGCCAAAAAAAATTAGCTTGTATAAAATAAAACTAACTTTCAAACAAATTGATTTTGAAGCAAAATGATAAATCTTTAAATAAAATTGTAATGTTCAACTGTAGCACTTAAATTTTAAACCCGAAACACGAGTTTTTAGCTGAAATGATGGATCTTCCACTAGAATAGATGACATTTCGACCGAAAATTAATTTTTTATCCAAAAACTACAATTTTTCAACAAAATGGTTGAACTTTGAACTATAGAGATAATCAGTTTCAACATAAAACAGAATAGTTACATTTTTGGCTTAAAAATTAACTTTGAACCAAACATAGGAGTTTTCTATCAGATTAATTTTCGACTGATATGAAAAATATTCAACTTGGATTATCAACCGCAGAGAAGAATTTTCGAACAAAGAAAGTAACTTTCAAAGAAAAAGATGATTTCATACCAAAAAATCCATTTTCTCAGAAAGCATGTGAATTTTCAGCGAAATGATTGTATTTTCAATTCAGACAAGAAAAGTAACTTTCGAAGAAAGAGATAATTTTATACCAAAAAAAATTTTCCAACCAAACATATGAATTTTCAACAAACTTATTGATTTTTCAATCTATAAAGACCAATTTTCATCTAAATAGTTGAATTTTGAACAATAAAAGACCATTCTCCATTAAGGGTGGAACAGTTTAATTTTCAGTTAGAGAAATCAATTTTCAACCAGTCTGATGAATTCTCAGGTATAATCATGAATTTTCAACTGAAATAAATTTATTTTATGCGAAAAAGGTGAATTTTCAACCATAAAGATTAATTCTCTACGAAAGAGGCGAATTTTCAACGAAGGAAATAAATACTCGAAGGAATAGTTTGATTTTAAATTCAAAAATCAATGTTCAACTGAATACTTGAATCTTCTCTAAAAACAGATAAATTGATTTTTAACAAAGTAGTTACATTTTTAGTCAGAGGTGGATTATAAATAAAAATAATGCACCTTCATCAAAAAAGTGTAATTCCCAACAAAAGAATATAACTTTCAACCAAGTAGTTGATTTGTTAACCAAAACAGGATGAATTCGGAATGAACAATGTAAACGAGTTTTCTATTATAATTTCGAAAAATATTTCTTATTCGAAATATACTATTTTACTCTAAAAACTGCTTGAAGTACTTCCTTCATTTAAAATTATGAATAAGGGACTTTCAAATTTTGACCAAATGAAATTATATGTCTTTGCTGTAACTCTCTGCCCTAAAATAAAAAATATAATTATTTTCTGAAATTCTCTCTCCCAAGTCAGATAAATGAGGAGAAAGCAAATGAAACGTGATAAATAGATTTTTTTTAAATTGATAAAATCATTCTCTCTGTATGTTTGGGTTATCATTAATTTGATTATCAAACTTGAGTCAGCTAATAAAATCTCTTTCCAATTCATAAAAAGAAAGCGGTCATTCCTCGTATTTTTACGGTAAAGTTATGAATTGTCTAGGTTAAGTCAAGTATTTTCGCGGTTTTTAAATTGAATTCCTGGTCCTTTCCCGGTTTTTCCCGGTCAATCAAATTCTCGGTCATTTCCCGGTCAACAAAATTCCCGGTCATTTCCCAGTGAACTCGACAAACTGATTATCTAGGTCAAGTCAAGTAATTTTCCGGTTTCAAAATTCAACTCCCGGTCATTTCCTGGTTTTTTCCTGGTCCATAAAATTCGCGGTGATTTCCCGGTTTTCCCCGGTCAATAAAACTCCCAGTCAATAAAATGCCTACTCAATATAATTCCCGGTCTTCCGGTCAAGTCGCCACACTGATTATCTGAGTTAAATCAAGTAATTTCCCGATTTTTGAATGGATTCCCGGCCATTTCCCGGTCAATAAAATTACCGGTAATTTCCCGGTCAATAAAATTCATGGTCATTTCCCGGTTTTCCCCGGTCAATAAAATTCCCAGTCAATAAAATTCCCCCTCAATATAATCCCCGGTCATTTCCCGGTCTTCCGCTCAAGTCGCCACACTGATTATCTGAGTTAAATCAAGTAATTTACCGGTTTTTAAATGAATTCCCGGCCATTTCCCGGTCAATAAAATTACCGGTCATTTCCCGGTTAATAAAATTCCTGGTCATTTCCCGGTTCTTTCCCGGTCAATGAAATTCTCGGTCTTCCGGTCTCACCACACTGATTATCTAGGTTAAGTCAAGTAATTTACCGGTTTTTGAATTGAATTCCGGGTCATTTCCCGGGCAATAAAATTCCCGGTCATTTCCCGGTTTTCCCCGGTCAATAAAATTCCTGGTCATTTCCCGGTACGTCCCGGTTTCCCGGTCAAGTCGTGCAGGGCTAGTAGCAGAAAAGTGAGAATATAAGAGTTTCTCCTGCAATCGCTCAATAATCTGAAAGGATTGCGATTCCAGATTTTTTCATTTTCGTTCAAGTTTTTCATCCAGCTTGGGGTAACAACAATTTTGAATTAAAAAGTAATTGTCTGAAGAGAGAAGGTACAACAAACTTACCATAAGGAGCGATGCCAAGATGACAAGATGGCGCTTCAGGGATTGGACACTGGGGGAATCTGAAACGGAGAGCAAAGTTTTTATTAGATTCGAAGCAAAGGCACTTTGATATTCCTGGGGCTTAAAGGGTGACAGGGGACGAGTGTGGAATATAACTATATAACCTTATCGTTTGTCGCGTCAGAAACTCGGAGGGGAATCTGTTGGCTGCCTCGAGGAAGTTTGCATACAGCTTGATTCAGGATACTGTAAACGTTTGCTGACGTTCCCTAAATAATTTTCTCTTATTACTGAGCAAAACGCGATACAGGGAAATTGCATCAATCAGCTAAACACCAAGTTCCTCAAAGCAGGAACTTGAATCAAGAAAGTTATTCAATGCTTCCTTTGATCCATGCGTACTCGCATAATAATTATCATCAGGATTCAAATTTACTCCGCATACAGTAGATATAATATGTCAACTCTAGTCATCTTTGATATTATTTTATTTGACCGTTAAACAGAATCCCCTTCGGGGTAAGCGTAACTCGTTCAAGTTTTATCATTGTAAACGAATTATTATTGGTTAAGTCGCACACTGAGGAGGTCACCAGTCTCCTGCAGGAATCTGTTTGTTATATATATATATAGTAAAATTAGTTTTTTTATCTATAAGGAAGAATTTTGTTCGGAATGCGTCGTTTTTAGTTTGTAAACTTGAAAACTTTACTGTTTTTATTGAAAATAAACCCTTTGTAGAAAATTCAAATTTTATGGAAGAAATTCGACTGTTTTGTAAAAATTGACTTTTTAATTCAAAATTGAATAATTTTGTCAGAAATTTGTCATTTTTGGATCAAAATTCAACTCTTTTGATGAGAACTTAACTGTTTTTGTGAAGAATTTAACTATTAATATTTGGCTTAAAATTCGTCATCATGATGAAACTATTCTGTTGTGCATCTGTGTTATTTGGTCGAAAAACTCATTCATTTGGCTACTAACTATCATTTTTGTTGGATATCCATATTAATGAATTGAAAATTGTACTATTTTGTAGAAAATTGGTCTCCACAAGTTGAAAATTAATTTCTTTGATTGAAAGTATTACGGTTTTCTTTTTTTTTTTTTTTTGGTTTTCCATTTGTCTATAAAATTATTCATTGATGGCTAGAGGCATTTGTTTTCGATTTCAGAATCAGAATCTATTACATCTACATTTTTTACGGGGAGTTGAATTTTGATTGAAATTCAACTCTTTGGTTGTTGAGCTGCTTTAGTTAAAAATGATTTTTCCTATCAAAGATTGATCTCTTCATCCAAAAACCATAATATTTTTCCAAAGGTTCGTTTTTTCTTTTTTACTTAAAATCTTATTTTTTATTTTTTGGCTGAAAATGATATTTTTTGTTTGAATGGCCAACTGTTTTATGCTGAATTTTTTCTATTTTTGTGATCAAAATTCAATCTTCTGAGTCCTGAATTCTTCTTTTTGGTAAAAGACTGAAATATTTGTTGAAAATTCTTTCTTTTTTTTTTGTTGGAAATGAAATATTTTTAGTTGAAATTGTAGGATCCTATTTTATGAAGCGTTCATATTGCACATTATTTATTTGCCTCAACAAAGAAAAATTTCATTTGAAATCTTTTTTGGTTGCAGTTTTTTTAGTTATGCAGGAAACCAATTTTACTCAAATTAGAGGAGAAAAAATTTTTTTATTGAATTATTGAAAGGACGTATTTTCAAGGAAACAATTGAATTCTCAACTGAAAAAGGTGTGACTTTTTACCTGAAAATTACACCATTTTTTCGAAAAAGGAGAATTTTTTGCAAGACAGTTAAATTTTGAATTCAAAAATATACATTTTCAGAAAAAATTTATTTTCAATTTAATTAATGAACTTTCAACTAGAAGAAAATGGAAATTTTACCAAAGAGGAAGAATGAAAAAAATTATCCTATTAGTAAAATTGAACTTTCTTTTCCTGTTTTCCTGGGTTCAAAATGGAAATATTTTGGTGGAAAAATCACAATTAGGATGGTAATGATATTTTGATTGGAAATTTAAATTTTCGGGTTAAAATAATTTAAAATCAACTAATTAGTTTTGTTCAAAAATCAATTTTTTGTTAGAGATAATCGGCCCTCGTGATTGAAAATGTAATTTTTCTGTTAAAAATCTGTATTTTCCGGTTGAAAATTGACGCTTTGGTTGAAAATTGAACTATTCTTGTAGTTAATTCAACTATTTATTTGGAAATATTTATTTTGTGTTACTTTTTTGATTAAAAATTCATCTTTTATGGTTGAGAATACATATGGTCGATATAGAATATGGTTAATAAATAATTAATCTGCTTTGTCTCAGGATTCACTTTTTTGTTGGAAATTGTTTATTTTTGCTTGGAAGCAATATTTTCGAGATTAAATTGAAACTTTATTTACTTAGTAGAAAAATTAACTGCTCTAAAAAAAAGTTAATTTTTCTGTTTAGGAATCCAACTATTTGTTTGGAAATTCGTGTTTTCATCGGTTGAAAATTGTTTTGTTGCAAAAATGATTAAAATATTTCTTTTTACTAAAAAATGTCTTTTTTTGGTTAACTATTCATTTTTTTGTTGATAATTTTGCCTTATATGGTGAAGAATAATCCTTTTTGTGTGAAGCGAATCAGGTCGTTACGTATTCAACCCCTAAAAATTTTATTTATTTACTTCTTTAGCTGAAAATTCATATTTTTGGGTATAAAACTCATCTGTTTCGTGAAGAAGATGAAGAAAAATGAAATCTTTAAGAAATACAATGATGCTGTTGATAATTGATGACCACGATACTAAAAATCTACTTACACAAATTGAATTTAATTTCAACGACAAATGAATGTTTCATTCCTCGATGATGAACCAGGTGCGTCGACACCTGTTTGTTTTTTACACACTTGCAAAATGATGCGGGTTGGCAATATAGTATTGATTGCCCGAAGGTCTCGATCGTTGTCACGATTTTTACTCATATTGGCTGTATATACAGGATGATCATGGTAGCTCGGCGCATAATTGTCTAATTTGCATAACATCGTCTGCTCTACCATAAACGATTTTAATCAGCCACTTACAGCACGTCCTTTATAAATTTACGATTTTTCTCATACAAACTCTGAATCGTTTAATAAATTCGAACTTTACTCCAGCACCAATTCCTGAAAATGGAATCACATTTCAGACAATTCAGTATTATGCAATCAGAGTTCTAAATTTGGCTACAGCGAAACCCTTGAAAGTTGCAGAGTGGCAATGCGATGGACGTTTTCAAATTCCCGGTTCTTCACGGTCAATTTTTCCAATTCTCCCGGTCAAGTACACGTAAAATATTTATATTTGTCGCAAAACGCAAACAGCTATTTTTATTCATGACATGAATTCTGAATATCCTTTAACCCAACCGATAAAACATTACAAAATAAATCAATTTTGAAAAGAATATTCTAATTTTCAAAAGAAAAATATCATTTTTTTACAAAAATTGGAACAGTCAAACTTACAATCAAGAAAATCGATTTACGGTACCAAAAAAAAACAACAGATTTTCAACGAAATAGTTCATTTTTCAATCAATGTGATGAATTTTCATATATCATTATGAATCTTCAACCAGAACAGTTAAATTTCAAAACAAGAAGATTGATTTTCAACTAGAAAGATAGATGTTCAACTTGAACACTTCAATTTCCAACCATGGAGGTGATGAATCAAACAAGAAGATTAATTTCCGAATAGAAAAAATCATTTTTTAAGAAAAATATCATGTTTTAACAAAATAGTCGAATTCCAAATTAAAAAGTAATTATTTCTAACCACAAATGGAACAGTAACATTTTTAGTTTGAAAAACCAATTTTAAACCAAGCATTAGTGTTTTATACTAAAAAAATCTGCGCGCCGCGCGGGAACATTCTTATCGCGCGCTCCGCGCACGGCTCGCTCCGCTCGCAAGTTTGAGCGCGCCTAGGGCGCACTTCTTTCGGATCTCGCGCTTCGCGCTCGTTGGTAATCTTTTTTTTAAGCTTCTCCAGCTTTAACGAATACATTCTCATGGTGTGCCTTGTGCTGAGCACTCGATCAAATTTGTCCAAAACGGTAGAGAGTTTTGTTGCCAAATTTTTTTTCACATGTTGTGTAGTTTTCCAAGAAATTCAATTTTTTAATTTTTAATTTTATTTTTTACGATGGAAACAAAAACTGCGCGTCCAATGGGAAAAATTATAATAAATTTACAGACATTTCTCGGGTGAAGAACTTTTTTCTATCAATCTTCTGTGTTACCCTTAGTAATTTCTTCAAAAATTTTATAATTTCATTTTTATAGTTTTTTTTTTCCTGATTGAAATGAAAACTACATATCCTGTAAAGAAGTTGATAACACATTTAAAGATATTTTCCTGGTAAAGAACTTGCGTTTATTTGATTTTCCCTCAGCTTGTGTCAATTATTCAAAAGTTTTTTTTTTCATTTTTTATATGCTTTTTTATAAATGAAGCAAAAACTACTTGTCCTATCAAAAAGCTAATTTCACCAGATTTGTAGATCTTTTTTCGGTGCACAATTTGAGTTCATTTATATTTTCCCGTACCTTGCATAGTTTGACCAAAAAATGAATCTTTGCATTTTTCATTTTTTTTTGTGCGACCAAAATTTGAATTTTCGATTTTTTGAGAAAACTTGAAAAGTTGTTTGGATCATCCTTTAGGGCTCCCAAAAAGAAGTTTTTTTTTCTTCAAACTTTTTTTCATATCTTGCGTTGTTTGGCTAAAATTCCTCCTTTTCGTTTATATTTTTGAAGTTTGGAAATGCAACAACTCTGACAATTTTTACATTCTCATCATAATGAGAAGGTATTGATTTTATGTGAAAATTGACTTTCGCGGAATTTATGAAATGTCCA
>WSXT02147554.1:0-10350 GCA_011762715.2 Neuroterus valhalla
TAGAAAATGAACTGTCTTGGTATTTTGGGAAATAGATTCATCCTTTGTGGTTGGACTGAATTTGTTTCTTTTTTTAGTGGAGTAATTGTTTTTCTGTTGCAATTTCATATTTTTCGTGGTCATGAGAAAATTCAATTATCTATTTTTTTGATTTTCATTTTCAATAAAACTAAATTATTTTGTTCATAACTTGACTGTTTCGTGTTTGGTCAGCTATCTTGAAATTTTGAACAGATTCCTGCAGGAGACTATGCCCTCCTCAGTGTGCAACTTAACCATTAATAATCCGTTTACAATAATAATATTTATTGTTCCAGGGGCTCCTCATGGACACACTGGTCACGTTCGATTCATCACGTGTGTGGAAATGACGACTCCCCCAAAATCTGACCCTCGTCCCAAAATGAATCGTTACACCTTCGACACCACCAAAGTCCAGCAAAACAACCTTAATCATGGAAAAATTCTTGTAATATCTGGTGGTGATGGCTATGAGGATTTCCGGGGACCTCAGGCTTCCGCAGAGCTTCAGGCTGGTCGGGAAGACTCCACAAATCACCTGCTGCTCTGGAAAGTTTGATACTCCTCGAACCGGCTTCGAGTCCGGGAAATAATCAACGAACGCCGGCATGACACGCCGAGCGAATCGAGTCACGTTGTTTGACAAAAGAACAACCCACTGGATCTTGGAAGATCCTTGGGATTCCTGAATTTGCTTCTCGAGCCAATGGAGAATACTTTGCCCTTTGGAGGAAGCGATTTTCTCCCTGTGAAGTTAAACTTGACAGGGTGGTTAGGGAAGGAAAAGAAAAAAGAGAGGAAAAGTTTGCTGAATGGTTTGGGATCTACACTGGAAGTGAGGTCCCTTGCGAATTTCTTTAGTGGCGAAAAAGGAAGCAAGTGAGGTTGTAAATCTTCCAAGTTGGTAGCTAATTTTCCAAAATGTGTCTTTTGAAGTTTGTCTCTCTCAGTAAAATCTTCTGCCTAGTCTGAATATGATGTAAATTTTTTACTGTTTTAGCCAACTTCTACTCTTAAGCTAGTCAAAATTTCAGTATAGTAAAAGAAATTTTAGATTCTTAGGTTTTACTGCAACGGCAATGGTAGCAATTGAACGACATTGAATTTTGAAGAAAGAAATTAATTTTAACGTGTAACAATCTTATAATAATTTCGAAAAGAAAAATGCGTTATCGTAAACGAAATACTATAGATTTTTCTTATTTTCTGGATAAACCAGGAAAAGGTTTTGAACTACGAGTCACGTGAATTTTAACCACCTTAAATTTTTATTCCGATGCAATCTCAATATTTTCCATGTGCGTTTTGACATTAAGAAAAATATCTTTCTAAAGATTTCTACTCTTTAGAAAAGCAGTCATATCTTCTGCTTATTAAATTTCAAATCAACCGACGCAGAATTGGATAGAAAAGAATGATTTTCTTGGAATTGTATAAAATTATAATAATTTATTTGAAAGGTTTCAAAGTACCAACATTTTGAGGATTCTAACAGTTCTAGATTGAAACCAAATGTTCACCAAAATATTTAAACTCGTTTATTTTTGTATTTCTTTATTTTCAAGAAATAATTATGTTGAACTGTAATTTATTCTTTTTACTGAATAATTTTAGTTCATAGTGAAGGCTATGGGCTAAGAATATGGGCTAAAAATGGAGAAATTAAAAAATTCTTCAAATGAAAGCTTCACGAACAGAATGTTCTGACAAATTAGCTTAAGTGCCATATTACTATAATTTTTCGAATTTAGTTGAAATCCGTTCAAATTGTTTGAACGAAGTAGGTATATAAATTTACTAAAATTTGGGTTAATTCATTCAAATTTATTCATATTCACTCGGAGTGCGTTACATTTTCTTGAATGTAATTTGATCAAATCGTCTAAAAATGTTAGAATCATCGTATTCATTTTGATTTCAGTGAAATAATTCAAATGACATTCAATTATATCATGAATTCTTTCGAACTGATTTAAATTTTTTTTATTTGCCTCGAATTTAGTTGAATTCAATTCATTTTTAACTTAAGATAAATTCTGTTGAATTTTCTGGAATATCACTTAATACTTTTCAAAGTCAATGAACTCACTTCAACCTGCAAAATATTTTCAAACCCGTTTATAGTTGGATACTTCTGAAACCGTAATTATGTGAATTCAAATCCGGTTCCAGTAAAGTAGAAATTATCTAAAGCATGTTGTCTTCGTTGTTTTTTCATTCAAAGGTCTATCTTACTTTCAGTAAATAATCAAAAATAATGATCAAAAATTTTTTCACAATTGTTTTTTCTGGAGTGACGTTTGAAAGACAGTTGAAAATTCACTGAAGCCTTTCGAAGTTCTAAGTAATTCAAAAGTTCCTATCAAATACCTTCACTGAGAAAAAAGATTATTTGAATCAAAGAAATCTAGTACTATGTAGTCCAATCAAAAAAATGTTTCTTTTTTTCTTGATACCAGAAACCCGAAGATTCGACCGAAGATATATTTAATCGTTCGTTTTCAGTATACTGCATTTCTTGATTCAAGTTATCTTTTTTTTCCAGTGTATTTATGTAAATTCGTATTTGAAATGAAGCGTTGTCAAATTTCCTAATTTATGGTAACCGTAAGGCTCATTTCAAGTGAAAGAACCTGAAAACGACCTCTATTTCATCATTAATTTCTAGCTAATTATACAGCATGGTTTGAAAAATTAGCTTCTGATTTTTAAAATGGCGAATGCTAGTTTTGAGGTTTAGGAATGAGTCCTAGAATCAAACTAGATTAATATTTATTTTTCTGTGAGATATTAGGAGTGAAGGAACAAATTGTGGCTCTGTATCACACTGCCCGTAATTTTAGAAGATCATAATTATATAACTCTCTCGCAATCATTGTTTAACATAATTGCTCGTTAACGCTGAACTAAATTGTTTCCAACGAGCAGTGGATACCAATTTTGCAAAAAGCAGATTTTGCGATTCAACCTAAATCTTCTGAATCTGATTCACGATTCGTTTGTTCGATCTTGTACCCAAATAGAAGAAAATTTGTTTAAAAAGCGGATACGAAAGCTTAAAAAGCTTTGAAAGATTGTCTGAAGTAGTGTGTATTGTATCCATCGATGTTTATATTTCTTGTTGAATATTCTAGAATCATTTTTTTGAGAAGCTTCTGATGTTGACGATTTAAAAAAGAGTCGAAAGTGTTACTGCCTTCAAGTCAGACAATATTCTTATAATCAGATTATAACTCATAATCCTCATTCTTTCTATATAATAATTAAATCTAATTATTAAATGCAGTACCTGAAATAACTTGAGCCTAAAGTTCTATAAAGATGTGCCAAAAATAAGAAGTGGAGAATTTGCCTAAGTGGAGCTTTCTTTGTGAAACTCTTCTTTTTCTGAGAATTAGGTTCCGATATCTTCAGCATCATATTTTTCGGATCTTTCCGCTAATAAATTTTTAAATTGTAAAACGTTGGCTGAAGGGAAATCCATAGTGGATAATGTATTGTACACCGTTATAGATGTATAAAAAATTTTAAATCATAGTATACATTTTTATTCCGTCTATGTAAACAAAGCGACGATAAATTATGTGTCCGACGATTCTATGTTTGTGTCTATGAACGAAGTACATATCGGCTAAATATATTTGTACTATATATGTATGTATTTTTGTAGTTATTAAATTCATTTTTTAAATTCCTCCAACACAAAATGTTCCACTTGATAATCAGTCGCTATAATTACAATTGACCCACTTCTTAAATATTGTATTTGATAAGATAAACGCGAACCGAACAGAGACGTTTTGTAAACAAACTGAATCGGAATGATCTGAATTTATAATTGCCTTATCTTAGGAATTGATGTAAGAGTAAAAATCATTTCTAATGCTTCCTTAATTTATTGACATCAATCAAGCTTCTATAGCTTTCTTTTCGAATACATTATTTTACATATTTAAATAATAGATTTATTTATATTTGTGAACATTAATTGTTGTCCATTGTTGATATACGTATTCATATAGTCAGTAATTGAGTTAGTAAAAAATATATATTTGAAGGTCTCTTAAAGCTAAACGAAATTCAAAAAGCAAAAGTAGTTGAATATTCATTTTTCTAACACTTTGTTGAAAAAATTATTCTCGATATAATTTCTTTATCAACTTAGATTAATCAGATGGATTGCATAATATTGGGATACACAGACATACATTTTTATCTTACAATCTTGACATATTCTTAAAATTAAGAATGGATACATTTACTGACTAGAAGTAGATATTTGTTCATAAGTGTATGAGGTATACTTATTTGAGGATCTGTGATAATAATCAAATTTAAAAAAATATATAATTATATATAATTTAAAAATTTTTTTAACATATTTTTAGTTGTAAGGCGCATTAGATTTGAATTAAACAGAAAAACTTATTTGGAAACATTCTTCTATTAATTTTTCTCGATTTGTAAGACTATAAATTAGTATAATCCAATTATATTATTGTCCAATTATATGGCGCCTATAAAAGCATAAGGAACAATAAAAATTTCTGCTAAAATCTCGTCACTCTCACTTACAAAAACAAGTGATCGGAGCTTTTCGTTCAAATTTATTAAATTATGGAATGTGTCAAAAGCCTTGGCTCATTCGCAATATCAAATTTTCTATAACAATATCTTCAAACCCCAGATTTCTCATCTTCCAAGAAGAAATTACGTTTATAGTAACGGCAGCCGTAAAAAATCTTACAGACAATAAAGTGTAAACATTTAGAATATATTTTGGTTATTTCGTATTTTAATATCACTTGAATAGCCAAGTTATAAACAATACCAAATCTCCTCAATATTTCAAAACTTTACCAGAGAAAATTTTCATAGTTGCACACATTTATAATCAATAAAAATTAATAAATGAATGAAAATACTATATTTCATATATACCTCTAAGAATAAAATTGACTTGCCGCCCATTGGACAACACTTAGAAGTTTTTACGTCAGACATTTGAGTTTCTTCGAAAAAACTTCTTAAACTTACCACCCTTAGAGAGCAGGGATTTGGTCACAAAAATAAGTCTGAAGGGAGTATATTCCTCATGAAACTTGTTCATTTCTTCTTTTGTAATCAGTATAGAACAGAGTCTAGACAATTGTTGATAGAAATGACAGTTCACAAAAATTTGGATCCCTCGATGATTGAAATTGTTAAAATCACATATGTTTTAAAATCACAGAATGTCAATAAAACATATAAATAAAATTGTAGATCAAATTATCTAATAAGAAAATACAAAACAATCTGTACAACGTCAAGAAATAATAATCCTGTCTCAGAGATTCGTATACATGTCACATTCTTACTTGTAAAGTTTCAAATGATATTCTTGACTAAATTTTCAATATTTTTCGCGAAAAAATATTGAAGAAATTTTGAATGATTAAATTCTCAACTAGGTCAAGGATTTCCTGGATATTTCTCAATTTTTGAAGGATTTTAACGTTCTTCTAAGCAAGTAGAGATATTATTCTGCTTTTCTGAATATACGATAAATGAAAATATTAAGTAAGAAGTAAAATATTTTAAACTGCGACTGAAATTAATTGAGTTTCATGTTCTTCACTGACAGGTGTTGATGGGGCTTCGGTGATAGGTGTCGGCGAATCACGAATGCTACAATGTTGATCGTTAGTTCCTGAAAAAATAATTAAAAATGTGATTAACTTTTTCTTCACCACGTAAAAATAGAGGGTGGTTGATAGAATATGTACTATGAATTTAAACATCGAAAGATCACTGCATGCGGAAAAAGTTGTAGTTTTTCAATTGTTTAATTATTTAATTTAGTTTAAATTTTCTATGTAATGAAAAAAAGTTGAATAAATGTAACATGAAACTTCTTCAGTTTGAGTCCGGGAAATGTTTGATGGGTTTGATATTTACGAGAATTAAATGTTTTCATCATTTTCAATTTGAAAATCTAATATAATAAAAAAAAACAACATTTTTTCGTGCCTAAAAGAAAATCAAATGCTTACTTGACTTAAGCTGAAACAATGCCATGATCAACTTTTTCTTCAAATGTTGGATGTTAGATGGATACAAAATTTCTCTATTTTTTGCAATACTAATGAAAATAATGTGAGTTGGAAAAAAATCTTTAGACTGAAATCCTTATTTCGCTTTCTTCAGGACCATGAGTACATAAATATTGTTCCAAAAAAAGCTAATTCTCTTACACTAATTCATGAGAACTTATAACCACTTGAATTCCTCTGAATTTCCTTGATTTTTTTGAACTCCCTTTTCCCAAAATCTTACTGAGTCTCTCCAAATTCATGACTAATTTCTATGATTGATAAATAATTTTGTTTGTCGAGTGATTCTTTACCATTGTTACCGTGGAAATCTTAGATGCATCGATTCCAAGTTCTTTTGTTAATGTCTGAAGCACATATTCAATTTTTCCAAAAAGCAAAAAAAGAGTACTTCGTTTCTAGAACTTAAGATACTGCTAATCCATCGATAAGTTTTGAATTTTGAAAACTTCTAAAATCCCTTAGAATCTTCTTTAATCTGCGATAATCATTTTCAATTCCTTGACGGATAACACCGCACGTCTTGTCAACGTTTTGAAAACATTTTCTGTCAAACGTTGAAACGTTTGTAAATTTTGGTGAAAAAAACGTTTTTAAAACGTCGGATACTTCTGCACATTTTTGATACTCTGACTAAACGAAACTTTTTATAAATGTTTTGGAAACGTTTGTTTAACGCTAGACCAAGCAAAATTTGAGCAGATTGAATTTCCAAACGTCTCTAAAACGTTTGCGATACATTTTTCAAATGTTTATAAAAAGTAAATCCAACGTTTGAAAAACCTGTGGTGAACGTTTGATCGAAAACAAAATTTTGTTTAGTAGCTCATATACTTTTGATCGTATTTAGACGATACCCTAATTTCAAATGATAACTTTTCAGTGTCTTTTCTTGCACACATATGTTTGAAAGTCGTATGTTTAGTAATCACCATAGTTTCCTGACACTTGCGAGAAAGATCACGCCATCTATCGGAGAAATTTTTTGATCAAACGTTTTCCAAACGTTATGAAAACGTCTAGAATACGTGTTGAATATTCAGTCACTCGAAATTTCATTGGTAAAACGATTTTGAACAGTTTTGTTCACTTGAGTCTCGAAAATCAGTGGAAGTATCCTACGTTTTCAAAACGTTTTTCTTATAAAAAATTTCAAACGTTTTTGGTTTGCCAGAAAAAGTTTGTGTGTTATCCGGCACTAATTGAATCAATGGGAGAAGAATTAAGTCAAATTAATTAATTTTTCCACAGATAAATTGTTTGTTCCAACGTTTCCCAAGTACGGTCGTAATTCCGATCGTTCAAAATTTTACTTCTCAAACTTCTTTTGAACGTTCACCAAATTTCTTTCAAACATTTTCCAAACGTTATAAGAACGTTTTAAATACGTGTTGAATTTTTAGTCACTCAAAATTTTATTGGTTAAACGACTTTGAAAAGTTTTGTTCACTTGAGTCTCAAAAATCAGCGGGAGTATCCAACGTTTTGAAACCTTCTTCTTATCGAAAGTTCCAAACGTTTTTGGTTTGCCCAAAAAAAATTCTAAAACATTTCCAAAACGTTTGTGTGTTAATCGGGAATCTCTTGAAAGCTGATTAAACTTCTTGATTTTCTTCAAAATCTTGTAGAATCCTCTTGAAAAATGTAGATTTTTTCTGAAATTGTATTAGGAAATGACAAAAATAAAATATTATCCCGGCTCATGATAAAGAATTTGAATTTATCAACAGTTTTGGAATAACTTTGAGAGAATATTCTACTGTCTCCGTTACCAAAAATAGGAGGAAATGAGGCATGAGCAAAGAACGGATTCTCTGACAATCTATGTCGGTATCCCATTTGTTACAAAAATCCTGATATTCATCAAATTAAATTATTAATTGAAACATTAATTACCTGTAAAGGAACTCGAGCGACTTTCATGTGGCCAACAAAAATGACAAAGTGGTTTTAGCAAACTGAAATGTGGGCGTCTCAAATGAAGAATGACGTAAATGTATGGGTCCAGAGTAAAATGGATACACATAAGTATATCAGCTATCCCATGAAAGATACGTAGCATTTTACGAATAATGGTCGCACTCTCTGCCAGGCTCAATCCATATTGTGCCAATGGGATAGACATCTGAAATAAATTTTGAACCATTATTATTATTATATTATTTTGTTATATGGATGATATTTGAATTATATATGCATATGTATGAGGGTGGTCCAAAAATGCATTAGAACATTTTTTTTCGAATTTTTATGCAAAACGCCCGGAAATTTTTTCAAATCCACAAAAAAATAAATGCATTAAAAAAAAATAATAATAATAATATGTAGAGGTGGCACAAGCCCCATCAAGTTTAACATCGGGGTTCGAAATTCACCATTTCTCTTCACAATTTCAAATACACAGAATGCGAATAAAATATTATTTTTCAAATACCACCCCCATAAGTCTGTTCTATGGGGTCCCGAAAAACCCCCATCAGTGAAAAAATGGACCTTTCGAGTTTTTGACGCTGATTATGATTTTTTTGCGTTTTTTTATTATTGTTTTCAGCAATTTCCTCTTAGAAAAGGGTTAGAAGGTCAAGGTTTTTTCTGAATTTTTTAACTTATTTTCAACGTTTCAATTAGAGCGAGGTAATAGTCATTTGGCGTTAACAAAAATAATTGTTTAAACAGTTTGTTATTAATTATAACAACATTCTCTTAGAATAATGCTACGAAGTTGCGGTTTTTTTTCTAAATTTTCAACTTTTTGTCCACTTTTCACTTGAAGTAAGTAATTATTTCATTTGATTTAGAAAAAATAATTGCGTTTTTTTCCTGAAATTTTTACCTTCTCATCATTTTTCAATTAGATTTAAGTAATAGTTAATTCATTTCAGAAGAATAATCGTTCAAATAATTCATCATCATGGTAATAACATTTCCTTTGCGTAATGATAGAAACTTGCCGTTTTTTCTGAAATTTTTAACTTTTTGCCTACTTTTCACTTGGAATGAGTTAATATTTAATTTAATATAAACAAAAATAATTGTTTACACAAATCATTATTGTTTATGGCTATCTTATCTTTAACTTTGCTTTACCTTTTCAGTTGTGAACAAATAATAAATAAACATTAGAGAGAATCATATATATTAAATAGTATTGTATTTTTTTAAGTAAATTATTTTTGTCCTTTTCGCAATCTCCAAAAAAAATTAATTAAAACAAAGAAGCCGAATTCATTCAGTGAGATTTGGATTCCGAATTTTCTACTAAGATTATGGATCTTCAACGCAAAAATTAAATTTTCAAGAAAGTAGTTCAACTTTCAACCGAAGAGTTGAATTTCCGAGATAAAAATATAAATTTTTAACCAAAAACATAAAGGTTGATATTTCGAAATTTTTTTTTAAATAAAATAAAAAACAATATAATTTAACCAACAACTGAATCAATTCAATCTAATTCAATCTAATTGAATTCCATTCAAATTCAATTTAGTGGAAAGTTAAGCATATCAGAAAAAACCAAAACTTTCTAGCACTTATCTAAGAGAAAATGGTTATAAACAATAATAAACTTTTTAAATAAGCATGTTTGTTAACTGTCATTAATTATAACCTCACTAATCGAAAAGTGTACAAAAAGCTTAAAAGTTTGGAAAAAACCGAAAAAAAATTTCAGAAAAAACGCAAGTTTCTATCATTAAGCAAAGAACATATTATTAGCAATGATAATAAATTGCTTAAAAATTATTTTTGCCTAATCAAATTAAATGTCTACTTACTTTAAGCGAAAAGTGGATAAAAAGTTGAAAATTTCAGAAAAACCGCAACTTTGTAGCATTATTATAAGAGAATATTGTAATACTTAATAACAAAATTTTTAAACAATTATTTTTATTAACTTTGATGGAATATCACCTTGCTTTAATTGAAACGTTGAAGATAAGTTGAAAAATTCAGAAAAAAACTTGACTTTCTAACCCTTTTGTAAGAGAAAGTTGCTAAAAACAATATTAAATTCTTTAAACCATTTGAATAAACATTTAATTATCAGTATAAGATAGAATTTCATGTATTTGAAACAATCTGCGTTAAAAAACAGCAAAAAAATCATAATTAGCGCCAAAAACTTATGGGGGTAATATTTGAAAAGTAATATTTGTTGTGCATTCTGTGACTAATTGTGAAGAGAAATGGTGAATTCCGAACTCGATTCACCTAATATTGAGAATTCTGAATAAAA
>WSXT02147565.1:0-24353 GCA_011762715.2 Neuroterus valhalla
CCAGCCAGTTCTCGCGTTTAGGTTATAAGATTCTTATGCATGCGCGCGGTCAGGAAAGTTCTTGGGTTTTAGAAATTCATTAACGGCAATAATAAAATTGAAAAAAGTATCTAAATACTTGTCTGTTTTAAATAAATAATATTGAAAGAGTTTTCAAAAACTTTTGTATACCCTAAACGTGAGAACTGGCTGGCACCTTCATGCTTTACTCGCCCGATATAGCACTTTCTTGCTTTGATGAACGAGCAAACATCTTCCAGTTTTGGCCAACTTCTAGCATCATCTTGCTCGATCCTACGATCAAGAACTTTCTAGCGCTTACTTCTCAGTTAGCTTTCTATTGTTTATATTTTTGGTTAAGGATCATCTAGTCGATCATGTGCGTTGGCATCTTATCGTTAGGACGCCTCGAAATATCTTATATAATAAATGAAATTTAATAAATAATATCATTTAAAATAGAAAATAATATTTAGTCAAAGATTTAGATAGTTATATAGTTCAAATTTTTACTCCATGTAAACCGTCTCGGGTTTTTAAATATCTATATTCCCCCCTCTCACAGGAGATCGTCAGACATAGAACCCTTCAACTCAAATCCCTTCCCAAAATCACCAATAATCCCAACTCTCATGATAAGCCTCCAAGCAATGTCTGACGTACTCAATCCTGTGGGATTTTAAATCTCTGAAACCCCTACCGTCAGCAGCCAGATTTTTTATTTAAAACCCTCGCATTCGCCTGAATGTTTGGTCAGAGAAGAGGAAAACTGCAGAAAACCAAAACTCCTGAGGGCAGTCGATTATCGACAAGTGAGTTTAGATGTAGACATTCGATAGCATCGAATGCCTACACCAATCCTAGGCATCAAATCTCCCGCTCGACAGTAGTTAAACGTAGTGAAAACACGACTAAGCGAGAATCCCGAACAGTTACCTACCCGAGCGCTAATTCTGCAGGTTCATTCTATTTATACCTGCATCCTACAAAAGTTTGGGCTAAAAGTTAGTTTGTCTACAGTCCATCATTTAGCCCCACTGTGCCCTGGCATGCATAGCAGCAGCCTTGCACGTGATTGGTTGGCGCTATGTGTTCGTGTGGTACATACATGCGTAGATAGCTTGACTAAGACATCTCGCAGACCAACAGATGGAAAGCAGACTTCAAATGTATTTTGAATTTGGAGAGCAGTGAAAGCGAAAGGAAAGAATAATATCTCTTCGGCGAAAGTCGTTGGAAAAAATCGAAAAGTCAAAGCGGCAGAGTCGACTTTGAGTCGACTTCAAGAGCGTAAAGTCGATTGTGAAAAGTCGACTTTTGGACCCTGAAAGTCGACTTTCGACTAAAGTCGAAGTCGACTTTACTAACCTTATGCCGCGCATCAAGCCTGACGGGTGCGCCCGACACTGAAAGAGCGTGCGAAGCACTCACTCTCTGTTCCTATACTTCAAGAAGCTCGCTAAATTCAAAAGCGCAGCAGTCGTATCCACGATGTAAACACTCAGAATCGCTCTGACTTTCTTTACTCGCTCGATGATTCAGACTGTTTACTTCTTTCCGTGCACGCGTTTATATACCCATTCTGCATGAGAACAAACTTACGCATAAAACCTTACCCCAAGACAAACAGTGATGATGAAGACTGAATTACACGGGAAGCTACTTCATGCTTGACATCATACATTTTACCAAAAAGAAAACTCGTGCTAGGATACCGGTATCGGACGAAAGTTGATTTGTTCTTATCGTTGCACTTGGAACCTTCTTTATCCTCTGGAATTTAGTTCTGGTCGACTTTTTGCTCGGCCTATAAGCGTGTTCTGAAAGAAAAGAATCTTTAGGAGGTGCAGGTGAAATACCCTCCTTCCTTCTAACAGCTGACCGCTCATAATCTTGCGCAAGAGCTGTGAACTCATTAGAAGACCTACAATCCCTACGTCTGATTGAAAATCTGATTCGGCAGCGCATATAACTGTAGGCCCTATCTTATCGTTCTACTAGTGAGATCGGACGTGGCTATAACCTTTATGAACCCATCATGTTGGTTGAATAATCAACGCTAGCTCCTTCTGGTTACTCCTGATATTTAACATCACCGTACATAGTGCGAAAATCGTACTTGATTTGTTGCTAAGTCTTCCATAAATATCGATTGTGCCTAAACCATACCAACGCTATACCATCTAACAGGAAAGACATTGTTAGAAGAACATATTCCTCACTTAGCGAATCTATGTTTTGCCCTTTTTATGCTATAAATACTATGAATGTTGTCCGTAAGGACTGCCTTGCTATGCTATAACCCGAGGATTATTAGGCCAAGGCTGGCTGATACTTTTGAGACGAAATTGACAGGTAAACACATAGTGGCATTTCTGCCCTGCGTGGAGCATTAAAATATCAAAACTTTCTCCATGTCTATCGATGTCATTGTAGATAAAAATAACTATTTGAAACAGAAGGAGAAACATTTTCAAGACACAGAAAAGTGAGAGAATAAAGTCGCCTACCTTTTGGGATCGGCGTATCTTTGAAGAATAGCAGTGCTACAAAAATTAACAAGCATCATAGCCTTACAGAAAACGAGAATGAAAACAATACCACATTCTACTACCACACGGTACGAGGCTCTACCGAGAAAATACAAGCTGGAGTTCGCTCCTTTCGACACGACGGCTCGAAGACCGCCCATGTCAGCCCGTTTCTCCCCTTCTGTGCGGGTAACCGCAACTGGAACTCGTCCTCCGTGCTGTCGTCAAAACATGACGGAATGAGTGGAAAAAAGAGGTGGGGATGAGGGGGCCTCAACCATCGATCCCTCTTGTGAGATCTAATTAACACGAGTAGGTGGATGGTGCAGTGAAGCCGCGCACCCACGATTCATGATCTCCCCGAAGAATAATCTGACTGGAAAAAGTTTTTGTGTAATACCCGTTCGGGCACTGCTACACAATCTGAAAGAATTTCAACATGGCGAGAAGTAAAACTAACGTTTTGTAGGTGGGGGAAAAAGCCCGCGAGCGGGAAAAACTACGGAATCTGAGAAATTATTCTACGTAAGTAAAGTGAAGAAAAAAAGAAAGGGTTGATGAAGTCGAAAGAGAAAGTGATTGGTTTAAATAAAAATCTGTAAGGTGCCGTTTTATTTTTTTTTTGAAGGTGTATGGATTCGAGCTTCTCTGAGGTAGTTATTTTTTAATGCGTATTCAATCTAGATACTATCTGAAGCCGGAAAAGCCTTAAGAAAATAGAATTCGCACACATCAAGTTAAAGTAGTAGACATTTCGCTTTTGAGTTTCACAAGCTTTATACACAACTGTAGGGAGGTACAAAGGCTGAGCGCGAAGCGCGCGATGAGAATGTGCGCGCACGGCGGACAGATTTTTTCCCTTCATGTATGTGCACTTTATCGTTTTCTTGAAAATCAAATTCATATCTCAGTTCGTGTGTATGATTTTTGGAAATAAAAATTCCTTCCAACTAATGAGATCCAAGAGGGATATTTTTCAAGGATTTCCCTTTCATCGCGACGTGTTGTTCCAGCTGTGTAGATCGGCGAGCTTCTTGAAATCATAGATTGTATAAAAGTTTCAATAGTCTTCTGATGATTAAAAATTTATATTTTATTATGATGATAAAAAAATTAATAAAGAGTTCAGATTGGATATGCAGCAAAAATAACTACCTCAAAGAGGCTTGAATCCATACACTGACGAAAAATATATAAAACAGTGCCTTAAAGATTTTTATTCAAATATTATTAAATTTAGAAAAAATACGGCACACTATAGATACGTTACATTTCATTTTGTCTACTGTTATATTTTTTCTCTTATGAAAAAAGTACCTGATAATATACAAAAGTATTTCAAAACTCTTTCAATATCATTTACTCGGAATAGACAAGTATTTAGATACTTTTTTCAATATTAGTATTGCCGTCAATTAATTTCTAAAACCAAAAAACTTTCCTGACCGCGCGCAGGCATCAGAATCTTATAACCCGAACGCGAGAACCGGCTGGCACCTTCATGTTTTACTCGCCGAGATAGCACTTTCTTGCTTTGATGAACGAGCAAGCATCTTCCAGTTCTGACCAACTTCATCTCGCTCGATTTCGCAAGCAGCACTTTCTAGCGCTGACTTCTCAGATAGCTTTTTATTGTTCATATTTTTGGTTAAGTATCGTCAAGTCGTGTCGCGTGCGGTGGCTTCATACCGTTAGGACGCCCCGATAAAACAAGTCATTCCAAAATTTTATCACCCCTAGCAACCACCAATTGCACTTACTTTTTATTCGCGATTCAATTTCTCTTCTTTTCGTTATCTCGATAATCACATATTTGAATGAATTTTTTTATGCAAAAAGTCAACTTCAGATATGTGGGTGTTTTGTCGACTATCCTCTTTGTTAAATGGTTTCAAAATTTCAGTGCAGTGTCGTCTGCATACAATCCGGAACCTCAGAGATGTCATTAACGTAGATAATAAAGAATACCGGACCTAGAATGATACCTTGAGGAACACACGCTCGGTCTAACACACATGGTCTATTTCGACTGAAAACTTTCTGTTGTACAAATAAGAGTGTATAAAACATAGAAACATAGAAAGTTTCATTTTTTGGTCGAACTATGCAAGGTACGCAAAAATATAAACCATATAAAAAATTGAAAAATGAATTTTTGGACAATTGACGCAAGCTTAGGAAAGAACAAATAGACAAAAGTTATTTACCAGGATAATATCTTTAAATGTGTTATCAATATTTTTTTCAACAAGATATGTAGTTTTCATTTCAATCAGGAAAAATAACTATTAAAATGAAACAATAAAATTTTTGAAAAAATGAGGAAAGCTGATCAGAAGATTGATGAAAAGAATTTGTTTACCTAAAAAGATCTATAACTTAGTTTTTTTTTTCAAATTGTAGAGTTTTTCAGCCCTACATAGTGAAGTCATTTCGAAAAATTTTGGCGTGAAATTCAAATTTTCACAGCACTCTCGAAATTTCAAATTTTTATCTTCAAAAACGCCGATCGACTCAACGCTAGAAAAAATATATATTGTTTTTTGGCACTCCAAAAATATGCGTGAATTTTCCCAGATTTTTTAAAAATCGTGGAACGTACTCAAAAAAAAAAAAAACCGCATTTTTAATATTTTTGACCATGATCAAGATTCCAGAATCTCGCTAGCTATATTTTTCTAAGTTCAAACACCTTTTTTGTTATATTGTGCACTTTCAAGAAGAACAACATAGTTTGCACTACCATCGAACGTTTTTTCTGGCAGTGAAAATTTCCCGGGATTTTGACTGTCTATGAGTCTCTACATACTTTAAATCATCTTTTCGTTATTCTATTATCTACTTTCATTATATACGGCGCGTATTTTTCAATTTTATAGGGAAATGAAGTTACTTTTCGTCAAATAATTTTTTGATCTGTAAAAAACGTTAAAAATCAGGTAGGAACCAAAGGTTTCGACTACGTTTAAGTCCCTCATACTTTCCAGAGCAGATTTCTGATGTTTCAAATACTCTTTTATGCCTTGATTCTACAATAAATTGTTTTTCAAATCAAATCTGTTTATATAACCAATAAAAGTCACGATATCGATCGTGCTTTACGAGTTTGGGTGACATAAGTTTTCAAAATCTGCCATTGCATTTTTCAAATTGAGTTTATTAATAATTATATAAAATCACTCTCCGGAAAACCAATTTGTGCCTTGAATTTTAGTAGATTTAGCATTATAAAAATATTTCTTGCCATTTCATCAGTCATTTTGAGTATATTTTGCAGTGAATGGATAAAATGTATAATTTTTTTTCTAATTTGAAGGAACTGATGATTCACTAAAAGTTTGTCAAAGTAAATCAGTAAGGTAAATCAAATAGTTAAACGAAAAAATCTGTATAATAATGGAAATAGAAAAAAGTGATACATTTTATCCATTCACTGCAAAATAAACTCAAACTGACTGATGACATAGCGCGAAATATTTCTATAATGCTACATCTACTAATATTCAAGGTGCAAATTGATTTTTGGGAGAATGATTTTAATTATTAATAAACTCAATTTGAAAAATGCAATGCCAGATTTTGAAAACTTGTGATGTTGACTTACGTCATTCAAACTCGTAAAGCACGATATCGTGACTTTTATTTGTTATATAAACAGAATTGATTTGAAAAACGCTTAATTGTAGAATCAAGGCACAATAAGAAATACGGGCCACATAAGATGAAAGAGATAATAGAATAACGAAAAGATGATTTAAATTTGTAGAGATTCATAGACGGTCAAAATTCCGAAAAATTCAAGTTTTTATCGACTTTTGACGCTTTTCACTGACAGGAAAAATGTTGAATGGTAATGCAAACTATGTTGTTCTTCTTGAAATTTCACAATACAACAAAAAAAGGGGTTTGAACGTAGAAAAATATAGCAAGCGAGATCCTGGAATCTTGATTATGGTAAAAAATATTAAAATGCGGTTATTTTTTTCGAGTGCGTTCCACCGTTTTTAAAATCTGAGGAAATTCACACATATTTTTGGAGTGCCAAAAAACAATATACATTTTTTCTAGCGTTGAGTCGATCGGCTTTTTCAAAAAAAAAAGTTTTGAAATTTTAAAAGCGCTTTAAAAAATTGAATTCCTCGCCAAAATTTTCTCAGATGATTTTTATTTTGTAGGGCTTGAAAAACTCTACAATTCAAAAAAAAAGAATGTTCTAGCTCAGAAATTGACCGAGATATTGGCAAAAAACTTAAAATCACATTATACGGTCTATGGGGACAAAATATGACTTATAGGTTCTGAAAATTGTTTTTTTCAAATTGTTTTTGACAAGGAACAAGATAGTGTAATCAATTCTCCGTATGCCGCAGGAACAGTTTTGACCATGTTATCCGTCTAGACCCTTTCTAGAAAAAGCACACAACATATGAAAAAAATGAATCAACAAAACTTCTCTACCGTTTCGGACAAATTTTAATTGAGTGCGCAGTACGAGACACGCAATGAGAGTATATTCGTTGAAGCCGCAGAAGCTTTAACAAAAGAGAATTCATAATCATCAAATTAAAGAAGTCGAAATTTTGCTTTTGAATTTCAAAAGCTCTATATACAAGTGTAGGGAAGTACAAAGACCGAGCGCGTAGCGCGAGGTGAATTCATAACTGAACGCGAGGTGAGTTCGTAATCGAGCGCGAAGCGCGTGATTCGACAGACGCGCGGCAGAGCTTTTCGTTTGTACTTCGTTGATTGTTTACGAACAATTTATGGTAAATCTTTGATTCACACAAAGTGGAATTTGAGAAAATCTGTTGTATTCGTATGTTGTTCCCCCTGCTTGGATGTCAAATGCAGAGTAGCAACATTGTAGTAAGGGAACACCCTATTCGGACCATATTCATTTAATGACAAGAGAATACACATCTTATACAAATATCACTATTGATATGCATAGAGTATAGAGTTACTGATACTGTATATCTAAATATAAGTTATTTCAAGAAAGCATTCCAGATAAACTTGATATAGGATATAAGTGGTTTCAAACAGAGAGAAAAATAGTCTCGTTATCACAAGTTACAATGAAGAAAAATCATGAAAAAGATTATAAAATAAGATGCGAGCTAGTACCATAGTGTTTTATCAAATGAAGTCGTACAGAAGGATTCCAAAAAATTACAAAGCATGCGTTTGAATGAAAACATTGTGAATGCGTTACGAATATTATTCGGCAGTGTATTCGAGAGCCGAATCCCTCTAATTACAAAATATTTTTGCATTAAGCAGGTTCTATGAGCAGGTATGGCTAGGTTTCGACTTCTATCTCGAAGTCCATACTATTTTTGATGGTTCATGTCATTACGTGAAAACAGTTCTAATAAACGTTAAGGTTTTCCATTAGTTATTATCATATATATTAGATTGCCCATGCAATACTGTCTTCTCTTGGAAACTGCCATGAATCCAGTTCTTTCCCTATGCTCGGAAATATGACTACATTTGGACAATTTATAAATGAACCGGATGTAGGCATTGAGGGCACGCTCAAGTTAGCAATTAAGATCATCAGAGATTCCATCATATACCAAGCACCCATAATTAAAGTGAGGGAGAAATCACGCTTTAACAAGATGGATACTCGAAGCTGCAGGCAGAGAATCTCTACTCCTACTGAGAAGATGGAGGGTCCTAAAGGTTTTGCATGAAATAAGTTTAACATGCGCTTTCTATAAAAATTACTGTTGTATACAAAGCCAAGGTCCTTCACAGAATCAATTAAATCAATTGCAAGATCATTTACGTACGAGGGTGTGAAAGAGTCCAAAACTTTGGACGGATTATGAAACGATGATCCGGCCAGCATGGCGTGTGTTTTCTGTGGGTTTAGTTTCAGACCATTATAGACTTCCCAGTTGTAGGCGTTATTTATGTCTTCCTAAACCATTTGAACCAGGTCCCTTATTCTACTGAGTGGCCCTGAAAGATTGATTGTACTATCATCAGCATAAAAAGGGTATTTACATTAGCGTAGGACAGCGGAAACGTCGTGTGACCACATTGAACATTTTGGGTCCAAGTATTGAGCCATGGGAAACCCCACTGACAACTCATTCCAATCAGAGCGAATATCATTACTGTTAGCCACACACTGTGCTCAATTACTTGGATACTATTTGAACCAATTAATGGCACTGTTAGAGATTCTAAGGTTTTTCAATTTTCAAGATAAAAGGTCATGATTTACAAGCTAGAATACTCTAGAGTAATAAAAGTACACCACAATAGTTACTTCATTGTTATCCATTGGAGTTTTTGAATCGGAAGTAAATTTTAGGGAAGCAGTGACGGCATTATGCTGTTTCTGAAATCCAGACTGGAAAGGATCAAGTAGACTATATTTTTCCAAATACACAGTGAGCTGGTGGTCAACTATTTTTTCAAGAGGCTCGGCTAACACACTTGGAATAGATATAGAACGAAAATCTCTCAGAGTCGAAAGATGAGCGATCTTCCGAATAGGTCGAATTAGTGCGTGTTTCCAAATATTGGGAAAAATCCCAAGCTGTAACGAATAATTGTAAATATTAAGTAAAACAGAGAGTATGGCTCGGAGAGAAAGTTTAACCATTTTAATTGAGATTCCATCAACTCCGACAGCCCCAGAAGTTATCTTAGCAATAACTGTAAGCAACGATTCCGACCCAATTTAAGAGAAGTAAAAATAAGCATCATCGTAGGAAAGTACATCACTGGTTAGAAGAGTAGTATCAATTGGCAAGGGACAATCAAGGAATGTCCCATAAAATCATTGTAGTTATGTTCATTTTGAGAAACCCTAATTTTTGTTTGAACAAGATTCCTTAGAGAACGAAATTCCTTCCATCGTGCCTGGTCGTTACTCCTTTTAACTTGGGAATGCTTCCTATCTCTCTCCTCCCTGAGACTATTAATCTCATCTGATATCCACGGACAAGTTTTCTCCCTCGCCTGGAAATCATGTATCGGAGCTACAACATCGAATACTGAAATGAATATAATATATTACTAAATTTTTATACCTTTGAATCTAAATTTATTTCCGAAAACACACTTCTCCAGTCAGCTTTAGAGAGAAGGACAAACAATTTATCCCCATCAACTTTACTAAGGTTTCTGAATTGTTTTAAACTCGAGACCGAAGTTATACTGGATTCTGAATTGTATTTTATTTGAACAAGATCATGATTAGATAAAAAGAGAACTGGATATTGGGAATAACTCTGTACTTCACATAAATCTTCAAGAGCAATAAGATCATTTCATGTACTTGACGAGCCGGATGGTGCGTAGACCCATGCAGTACTGTAGTTAGGCCTACCGAGTTAAGTAGAGACAAAAAGTATTAAGATTGGTTAGAGCAAATGTTTAGTTTGGTGTTAAAATCACCCGTGATCATAACATTATTATAATTGATTGAACAATCGAAAGGCTCCTTCTCAAATTCTTTACCTGGCACAGAGTTTTCAGTTCTAAAGTGTAGAATCCTGCCCTTTAAATCATTATGAACATACGCACATGCTCTGCCATCTCTGCGCGCCTACCTATCTTTTCTAAAAAGAGAATAGTTATTGAAGCTAATAAATGCCGTATCAAATTGAGGTTTCAGCCAAGTTTCTGATAAGGATCTCTGAAGTGGAAGGATCTCTGAGAAAAATAATCGGCAAACTCGTCAAATTGAGCAAGCAGCAAATGAGCATTGACATGACGTATATTAAGAGAAGCCATTAGGATTTACAAGTAGAAGACACTGCTGCCATATGTGGGGAAAATTATAATTAAGAACCTCACCATACAGTTTCATTGACGTAAAAACCGACTAGTTCAATAGAGAAAACGTCCAGAAAAAAGTCCTAGGTCCTAGGTCCTCTTTGCGACAGGAAATTCCCCGCCCCCTGCAAGATACAGGGACTTGATTTTCTTCTGCCCCCTTAGTTCGAGGGTTGATGCGTAGATGGAGCGCCTCAAAGGTGATAAGGACTCTCGAATGTAATGTTCATCCTTTTCTGCCCAGCCAATATCTTTCGATGAGGAGTCCCTTTTCTTTAGCCGTTGTTAGATGAATTTGTCCCTTACTATCTGTCGGCTAAATTTCGCAACAATGATATGCATAAGCGAAGGCTTAAATGAGATTACCTTAGGAATTTGGTAAGAATTTACCAAATCCTCGTTCACAAACGGTATATCCAGAGTCGTGGCAATAGATGCAATCATTAAAGGGAGGACCTCATTTGGTTTTGCAAGTAATCCATGTATTTCGAGTTTTTTTTGGAGGGCAGCTTACTCGAGATTATTGTGCAAGGTTTCCAGAAATGTGACTCTCGAGTTGAGGGCAGCAACCTCCAATTGTAAAGTCTTCAAATAATCGTTATGAAGAGTTGAAGAAACTTCTGGTGTGCCTACCCGCTCATCATTCTTTATGATGTCAGCCTTTATTTCAGGATTAGAGGTTCTGATATCTGTCATAAATTGAAGTTGCTTCAAAATCTTTGAAGAATCCCTGGAAAGCATTCTGCGCGCCTGTTTAGGCTGCTTTCTCCTGGGCTTCCAGGTCCCAGGACAGCATTGCGTATTGCCACAGCATAACCAGGCGGCAAGTCGCGGCAGGCCCTCACCACTTTCGTTGGAAAGGGAGGGGGACAGCAATGACCGTGAGGGTAACGTAGGTTGGATGCAGGTACCACTCGAAACCGATTTATCACTATTAATAGGAGCAGCTGGAGGACCTTTGTATACATTCCCAGAGATGTCAACCTCATCCTGGATATTGCATTTAGAGCAAAAGTAATTGATTTGGCCTTTTTTCAATTTTTCAAAGTCTTTTGTACTTGTTCCGACATTTATGCAGCTTAGATCGAGTGAAAAAAATAAAAATCACGTGTTATGAATAAAATTTTGAGGATGCACCAAAACACGCGTCTAACGCCTAACAGGGCCGTACACTTTCAACCCTCATACGTTGATGGAGATATTGGCCAACTTTTCGAATTTAGGCATATCTTTTAAGCAGCTGAGAAATTGATTCCAATAAACTTCAAGTCGTTTTCATACTGAGTACTTTGATATCCAATCAGCATTTTGCGGCTGTTGAATACAATGCTGAAAATACTTTCCATTTGAAACATTCACTGATCGTATTTAACACACTAAGATAAACTTTTTTCTTTTTGATTGCCAGCGGCAAGAGGATATACGGACTTATGGTTGAATGAGGTTATGTTTATTTATGTTAATTTCCCTTTTTACAATTGAACGGAACTTCCAATCGGAGCTATAAAAGTTTTTTATCCCAGTCACTTTTTTCTGGTTTGGAATTCTTTTTAATTCAACAACCAATCAAGCATAAACTTTTACGCGCTATACAAATGAACTAGGTTTACCATATCACACCAGTTTGGCGTATGCGCCTTAATGTTGTATCACAATCAGCCCATCTTACACGGTCAGATCAATTCTCAATCTTTTTTTCGACCTTTACCTGGTTTTATTAAGGTTTAAAGAAGGGCACGCAGACACATATATTTTTTCAATCAAATTTAAACATCTTACTTTTTGTTGTCTAGTTACGAAATTTGATTGGAATGCCTCCTTTAGAGCATCAGAATTACATTTACACTGTGGAGCCCATCTCTGAATATAGTGTACTCCTACAGTTTTTTCAGATAGCAACGCTGCAGCTTTCTCAATGCCTTTTATGAGGTTCGTACACTGATCCAGTGAATTTTCAGCAAATTGGTATGGTGAGCTTAGTTTAAACATTTTTGGTCTTGTTTGATCGTATTATCTCATACGCAGTTCCAAGCCTAGATCTTATCTAGTCTTAAACTTAAATCCCATGCACAGTTAAAAACGGAAATACGTCTCTCCATAGAAATTTCCGCTGCCGTTACTTGGTGACTGTTGTTGCTAAGGTGACAAAATCGTCTGAGAGCCCTTCTTTTATAGGGATAAGGAACAAATCTCTCTGAGAAACTCAATTTTCAGCCGGACCTTCTCCGAAAACTCTGACTTGTAAAATAAAAATTTCTTCTATAAATCGGCCTATATTGACCAATGCGGACCGATCAGCAACTTCCAACATTGCTCATAAACTTACTGATCAACCGTCGATGCCGTCAATCCTTGTTCTGCCTCCGCTGCTACTTATCCATCACACTTGGCATACCATTACACATATTCACACATGCTTTCGGGAGTATCACATAGAAAGTCAAGTGATGAAACTTAACAATAACACAACATGAATATATCATTCTGCCGATAAAGTAGGAACCCATCTTTCGAAGTGATGAATTGAATTGCCAAGATAGTAACAAGATTTAGTGTGGGAACAGTAAATGATTGTTGAGTCTCAAAAAGATCTGCCACTTTGTCGGCAAGCTAGATACTTACATTTAGGAGAATGAATTTTCAACTGAAAAATGTCAAACGCAGGAACATTCAGAAAGATTATTGCCAGGAAGTAAGAGCCAGATTTAGAATGAGTGGAAAACCTTTTTTACTCTCTCTCCGCTCAGGTATATACCAAGGAAATGTTCAGAAATTGAAGGGTTCAGTATTGAGTCCTCTAGGTAAGGACATAAGGGTACAGAACATAAATTGAGTTCACCAAAGAACGAGTCCCTTCGGATACGAGAGATCTGAGCCTCTATTCACAAGAGTTGTAAATTTGGGCTGGCAGAAAAAGACTCCCGGTTTAAGGAATTGTTCTCATCCTCCCATGAAAAGAGCCCTACTGAAGTTCAAATAAGATAAACTCTTCGATTCTGAGGATCTAACTCTTGGTCGAAGGTGAGACTCAATGGGAAAGAGCCTTTCGAGTGTCTAAACATCGAGAGCTCTCAAGAAGAGTAATTTACCTATACTCCTAGACCTCACTAAAAAATGCGTATCTCACTAGGTGACGCGGCGTAACACCTAACGCTCAATGCAGTTGAATATACATACATGCCTAATTTATTGATTATTAAAGTATTATTTCTTTATCTTCATTCAATTTTTGATATCGTTTTGAGTTTCAAATATTAAAGTTCTGAAAGGTATAAAGCACAATTTCGAAATTATTTATTTTATCTTATTCCAACGCATTAATAATTTAATATTGAGACAAATAATTAAAAAACTTATTTTCACCCAATTTAAAACTTTTAGTTTCCATCAGATAGTATTGAAATTCTTATTTTTCGATCACGTTTTATTTACATTGAAATATTTTCAATAAAAAACACTATATATACTTATCAAACACAACGCATGTAAAACGTTGAATATTATCAAATTATGAAGATCATATAATCAAAATTGTATTAACCATAATAAGTAATAACTATAATCGATCGTCGGTCAGACACACACGCAACTTCTATTCTATTACGAGAAAATGACATGTAAAATGACAATCGACAAAGTGGTTCTTATCTGGAATCACACATTTTGTAATTATGATCCTCTTTATAACCTGTGTAAAATGTTTCGCATTCTTAAAGTGAAAATGTATCTAACAAAATTAAAAAAAGCTTCATCATTCTAAATGACACGTTTCTGATTTGACTTCGGGTCTATCCAAAGTCACCCAATTCTATTAATCGAATCCAAATCATGTCGACCAATTTTATAATTCTAATTTAAGTAAAGAATAAAAATGTTTCAAGAAATGTTCCAAATTCAGCAGACTTCCTGTACAACAAATATGTCATTAAAATATTTTTAACCCTTCTAAGTAACTTTGAAATTAAAAGAAATTGGAAAGAATCAACTTCTTAGCTATTTTCCTAAAAACACGGCGAGTTTCTCGACAATTTGATTGAAACGTAGTTCTACATTAAGGTGGGTAAATAAAAAGTTCTTGATATAGCAAGAAATGATGTGCCTGAAAGAAATGCGCACTACTTTCCTCCGTCAAGGCATCGAATGATTTAAATCTATAGGTAAGACGCTTGAGCAAAGTGATTTTAAAAACACTTACTATGTGCATAGATTCAACGTTTTTTTTATTCCAATTTCGATTTATATTTTTAGAGTATTTATCTTCTTCTTAATCTGGCGGAAATTAGGATCAGAAAATCTTTTAAACTGCTCGCGCGCGTTACCTGGAATAAAATTGGCCGCTTTCACATCCAGTACACTTTATGAACGTTCCAATTTAGTAGAATCTATTGTTGTTTTATGACAAATTTATGCTCGTTATGGACAAATCTTATCAGGGTGGCGATCCGGCTGACGATTTCAAATTCTTGGTCATTTTCCGGTTCTTCACGGTCAAGTTTTTGAGTTTTCCCGGTCAACCAGGAATCATATTTATATTCGACGCAAAACGCAAACATGATTTTTTCATGACGTTTATTCTATACATCCTTTACACAACATATCAAACATTGCAAAATAAATGAAAAAAAAAAATACTCAAATTTTCAACAGAAAAATTATCTTTTTTTTCACAATAATTGAAACAGTCAATCCCACAGTTAAGAATCATCAATTCGCGGAAACAAAAAAACGGATTTTCAACTATCTGTTCATTTTTCAATCAAGAAGATGCATATTCAAATAAAAAAATTGTTATATAACTGGAGCACTTCAATATTCAGCCATAAAGGTGAATTTTTAAACAAGAAGATTAATTTCCAAGCAGGAAGAATCATTTTCTGAGAAAAAATATAATGCTTAAACGAAATAGTCGAATTCTGAACTGAAAAAATTTGCACGCTGCGCGGGCACATTCTCATCGCGCGCTTCGCTCGCAAGTTTTAGCGCGCCTACGGGGCGCGACTTTCGGATCTCGCGCTTCACCTTGCGCTCCGCGCTCGGTTATGAATTTACCTCGCGCTACGCTCGGCTTTTGTACCTCCCTACAGTTGTATAAAAAGCTCGTGAAACTCAAAAGCGAAATGTCGACTACACTAATTTGATGAGTGCGAATTCTCTTTTGTTAAAGCTTCTCCGGCTTTAACGAATACATTCTCATCGCGTGTATCCTGCTGCGCACTCGGTCAAGGTTTGTCCAGATCGGTGTAGCAGTTTTGTTGCCTAATTTTTTTCACACGTTTTTTTGTTTTTCCAGATATTCGATGAACAACTTTTCTTTATCAACCTTCTGTGTTAGCCTTAGTCATTTTTTCAAAAATTCCAAAAGTTCATCTCCTTTTTTGTATGCTTTATCATTTTTTGAGAAAATTCGAAAAGTTGTAAAGATCATTCTGGAGGGCTCCCGAAAAGAAACATTTTTTTTCTTGAAACTTTTTTGCATATCTTGCGTTGTTTGCGTGAAAATTCTCATTTTCGTTTATATTTTCAAATTTTGAAAATTTCACAACTCTGATAATTTTGTTTGTATCAAAAAAAATCATGAGGATAATTTTTTTCACCTTCTAAGTAATACAAGAAACCGTACTTACAATTTGTGAGTTATGGCCAAAAAAATTCAAAAAAATTTTCGAAATTCTCCCCCTCTTTGATTTTTCATCCGAAGTAGCTGGTGAACGAATTCGACTTGTCTTTTTGGTTCCTCAAAATGGATGCCAAAGCACGATCGGCTATGATCATTCTTTCGAAAGTTATCGAGTTCACAGATTATTTTTCATTATTTTTTGTGCGATAAAAAATGGAACTTCCGATTTTTTGTAAAAATTCAAAAAATAATATTCATGATCTTATAGGGCTCCCAAGAAGAAAAATGTTTGCTCTCAGACTTTCTTTTCAATCTCGCGTTATTTGGCTGTAAATCATCATTTTCTTTTATATTTTTGAATTTTGAAAATGCCACAACTCTGAAAAATTTCGTTTTCATCAAGAAAAATCATAAGGATAAATTGTTTCACTTCTTACCTAATACAAGAAACCATACTTGCAATTTTTGAGTCTTGGAAAAAAAGTCCAAAAAAATTCTCAAAATGTTCCCCCTCTTTGATTTTTCATCCAAAATAGCTGATTACCGAACTTGACCTACCTTTTTGGTCCTTCAAAATGTGTACCAAAAGCCAATCAAATCCTATCATTCTTTCGAAAGTTATCGAGTACACAGATTAACGACTACAGACTACAGACAGACACCTTCGTAAAAACAATTTTTTCTGACTCAGGGGGTCTCAAAACGTGGAGATTTCATCAAATCCGCGAAAGTCAATTTTCACATAAAACCAATACCTTCTCATTCAGAATGAGAATGTAAAAATAATTATTTCCAAAGAAAAATGGAACAGTAACATTTTCAGTTTAAAAAAAAAAACAATTTCAAACCAAGGAAAAGAGTTTAATACTAAAACGAAGAATCTTCATCTGAAAGAGTTGAGTTTTAAACAGATAAATTAACTTTGACTAAACAAGATGAGTTGCGAGCAAAAAATGTACTCAAATTTTTAAATGAATAAAATGGATTATTTTAATAAAGTGGATTTCCAGTTTTGAAAAATTATTCATAAAAGTAACTAATTTTAAACTAATTTACTTCTTGAATTCGAAATATGCCCTACATTTTTCATTCTGATTGTATTATCTCAGTTAACTAAATTGATGACCTTGACTTGATTTTGAGACCAGTGATTTCCAAAGATTTTGTATTTTCTACTTACCTTGATCATCTGATCTTTTCAAAAATTTCGAAGTATATTGAGTGGCGTTTCGTTATTATTATTACATGGAGCATGATTAAAAAAAAAAAGAGCATCGAAAAGAGAAAGCAGTTGACGGTTGACCATTGTCAGCAGTCAATGATCAGTCATTCAGATATTTCATTCATATGATTATAGAGGCTCTTCCAGCAAACGAGAGGTTTACTGTAGACGCCAACAGCGTTCGTTATATGGTTATAGAATATGCTGACGAAATCAGAGACCACATCAAGGATCGAAGAACTGAACGTAACTAGATTCAAGTTTATAATTTAATATATTATTAGCTGTAACAGTTAGGTTATTCTGGATGGCAATTTACTTGAAAATATTGAATGATGTTGAGATTCCTGCTTCATTCATTTCAGGAAGTACTATTGCTGAGCCTGAAAGTCGACGTAGCCAGTCGGCATGGCAGCTGTTTTCTGGGTGGGAACATACAATATATTAGAAACCAAGAAAACGTTTTGAAAGTTTTTGATATAAAAATCAGGGACATATATTCCTCAACGACGGACAATGGTTCCAACATGTTGAGATTGCGTCGATTGATCGCCGATGCCCAAAAAAACATCATTAATATGGAACAGGAAGAGGAACGAAATGATACTCCTAATGATACCATGAATGATGTAGACATCGGCGCCAATGACACTAATAATATGTTTGTCGATGATAGTGACTTAGTGACACAATCGCTCGGTCAGAAGATGATAAAAAAAGTGAAGCTATAACGCTTTCGTTATCAAATTCTGGCTTCGAATGCGATTTGAACGTGTTCGGCATTCGTTGCGCTTCTCACACGCTGCTAATAGCTATTGATGATGCCATAAAGGATTTAGGACACCTAAGTAACATCATCAAAAAAGCTCATGCAGCAGCAGTACAGTTCCGCAAAGCTATTATGTCCTGAGGCGAGTTCGACAAGTTATAGCAAATGCCAAATTAACGAAAACGGTGTTAGACGTGCCAATACGTTGGGGTTCGTTCTACGACATGCTCAGATCCGTTTTAAAAAACAAACATTACGCCTACGTACTGAAGGAATCAATTCTAAGTCCTGAGGATTGGGATTCTGCAAACTGTTCCAAGGAGAACAGCTATTGATGTCTAAATTTTATTTTCAATAGGAACGTTCTGAAACGGAAACGATGAAAATAAAATCGGACCTCGCTCAGGCTGTTGTTAGGGCAATGTCCAACAGGGAAAGTTTTTTGATGCACAATGATTCCATGGTAGCAGCCATTTATCTAGATCCACGTGTGAACGGAACGCTCATTGATGAGCAGGGGAATAGGGCTGAAAACCATCTCTAAACAGTTCACGACAGATCGAAACAGCGGAGAAAAGGTAATTTAATATCTGACAGTTCACACTCAGAGGAGATGAATTTGGCAGAAATGCGTACCACCCCTGACACAACCACAGAAAATACCGAGGTCCTTCTATCGACCAGCTTAGAAATGCGAAGCTAAGGAAGCTCAAGGGAAAAGAATCTTTAAAGAAAGCAGACACAATTAGGATTTTGCTGCGAAATTTCCTTGAGCGAATGATGGACACGAAGGAAAACCTACTCGAGTATTGGGAGAGGATGAAATGCAGCGAGCCCTAGCTCTATGACATAGCTAAGGTAGTGCTAGCGACTGCAGCTACGCAAGTGAGTGTGGCGCGACTCTTTTTGGGATTAAGGTTCATCATAAACTACCTTGGATGCAATTTGAAGGAGGACATATAACTGATTCCATTTTGTTGATACGTTCCAACTTCGATCTTCTGGAAGATGGTCAACAAGACCGGAAGAAAGTTAAAACCTGCAAGAAAAAGTAATGAGGTAATAGTCTATTTAATTTTCTTTTCACAAAAATAAGTTAATTTATTTTGAATAACATTCTTTTTGAATTTCAGAACTTCTCAGTTGCGTGTTCCAGGGATTCCGGAGATTAAACAAATAGTGCGCATTTGTACTCCATCCCATTTCACGTTTTTCCAAATTCCGACCAGGCCATATGAGTATATGGATTATATATCTGCACTGTAAAAAAAGTAGTTGAAAATTACAAGTTGGTATGCCAAGGTGGCGATTCGGCGGACAATTACAAATTCCCGGTCATTTCTCGGTTCTTCACGGTCAATTTTTTCAATTTTCCTGGTCAACTAGAAGTAACATAATTATATTTCTCGCAAAACGCAAACATTTCTTTTTATTCATGACGTTTATTCTGATCATTCTTTAACACAAGAGATCAAACGTTGCAAAATAATCAATTTTGAAAAAAATACTGAAATTTCCAACAATAAAATATCATTTTTTTTAACGAAAGTTGGAACACTCCTACGCACAAGTAAGAAAAATCAATTCACGATAAAAAAATACGGATCTAAAACTATCAGTTCATTTTTTAATGAAATAGATGAATATTGAAATAGGAAGATAAATATTTAACTAGAGCACATCAATTTTCAACCATGAAGGTGGATTTTCAAACAAGATTTATTTCGAAATATAAAGAATCATTTACTAAGAAGAAATTTAATGTTTCAATGAAATAGTCGAATTTCGAACTAAAAAAATAATTCTTTGCAACGCAAAATGGAAAAGTAATATTTCTGAAAAAAAAACAATTCCAAACCAAGCAGAAAGTTTAATGCATAACGAAGAATCTTCATCTAAAAGAGTTGAGTTTTAAACAGATAAATTAACTTTCACTGAAAGAGATAAATCGTCAACGAAGATTTGAGTACTCAAATTTTAAAATAGAATAAATGAATGTTTAACCAAACAAATGAACAACTGAAAGATCTGAGTTTCAGAGAGATAAATTAAGTATCCCCGTCTGTCACGCGGGAGACCGGGGTTCGATTCCCCGCCGGAGAACTTTTACTGAATAAGATAAATTATGAACCGAAAATGTACTCAATATTCAAATTTTAAAATGAAAAAAATGGATCTTGAACAAAACTAATTAATTCTTAACTTTACCTATGGAATTTTCAATAGGAATAAGTTAAATTTCCAGCTAGAAAAATAACCTAGTGCAAAAAAAACTAACATTCAATAAAAAAAATTAACTTTCAACAAACAAACAAAACTAAGTGTCGAACAAATCACTACATTTGTACCATAAAAGATGAAGAATGGAATGGAATCGTATATATTTACCTGGAGTAGTCGAATTTTAAACCAGAAAAACTAATTTTTAAGTGAAATGATGATCATTTGACTAGAACAGTTCAATTTTTGACAAAAATGGAATAGTGACTTTTGTGGCTCAAAAAATTAACAGAGTGGCGATTTGGCAAGCGATTTCAAATTTCCGATCATTTTCCGGTCATGTTTTTAATTTTCCCGGTCAACTAGGAGTAACATTTATATTTTTCGCAAAACGCAAACATTTTTTTTATCCATGACTTTCATCCTAAACATCCTTTAACACAACAGATCGAACATTGCAAAATAAATCAATTTTGAAAAGAATGATCTGATTTTCAACAACAAAATTTCATTTTTACAAAAATTGAAGCAGTTAAACTTACAATTGAAAAAATCAATTTACGATAACGAAAAAAAAACAGATTTCCAACAATATAGTTCATTTTTTAACCAATGTGATGAATTTTATAATAACATTATGAATCTCCAACCAGAACAGTTAAATTCCAAAAATAAATATTTAACTGGAGCACTTCACATTCCAACCATGAAGGTGTATATTCAAACAAAAAGAGTAATTTCCAAATAGAAAGAATCATTTTCTAAGAGAAAATTTAATGTTCTAACAAGATAGTCGAATTTCGAACTGAACCTAGGGCGCCCGTCCGCTGGATCTCGCGCTCCGCGCTCGATAATGTATTAAACTCGCGCTTCGCGCTCGTTTATTTCAAACCTCGCTCTGCACGCTCGGATATTTGTGTCTAGCATTCGAAATGCTTTTGCTATTGTTCATTTTAATAATTATGCAGTTTCGAAAGTGAATTGAACAAATCAATATCTTATAGATCCCAGTTAACTAATGCAACCTCATATTATCAATTTATAACGTAATTAGGAATAGATGAAGATAACATTTCTCAAAGCTCTGTTGGCTTTAAGGTACACATTCTCATCATGGCACTCGCGCTTCACGCTCGACTTTTGACGGAAGTTTCTATATGTATGTTTATTATCTAAGGTACCTCCACAAGAGAAATCGAATGCGCTGTTTATCATGCAAACAAGTATATCAAAGGCCGATTTGACCCGTTCATTTTTTTGTGAGTTATCATTTTACAGACGGACGGACATACAGTCAGACACCATCGCCAAAATATGATTTTTGGCTTCAGGAGGTCCTTAAACGTAGAGATCCGTTGGAAATTAAAGATGTGGAATTTCGGGTGATGCTAATACTTTCTAAATCATAAATGATGAGAATGGAATAAAATATTGATGATAAAGAATTGATGATCTTGTAGGGCTCCCCAGAAGAAACATTTTTTCTCTCTGACTTTCTTTTTATTTGTGTGTGATTTGGCTAAGAATTCTCATTTTGAATTCTCTGGTTAACGAACTCGACTTGTCTCTTTGGTCCTCCAAAATGGCTACCAAAGCACGAACGAATATGATTACTCTTTCGAAAGTTATCGAGTTCACAAAATATTTTTGATTATTTTCTGTGCGATCAAATTTGGAATTTTCGATATTTTGCGAAAATCCGAAAAGTCGTATTCACGATCTTGTAGAGTTCCCAAGAAGAAACATTTCTTCTCTCTGACTTTCTTTTCAATCTTGCGTCATTTGGCTATAAATTCTCATTTTCTTTTAAATTTTTGAATTTTGAAAATGCCACAACTCTGGCAATTTTGTTTTTATCAAAAAAAAATAATTTGGATGAACTGTTCCAATTTTTAATAACTATAAGAAACCATACTTACAATTTTCAAGTCTTGGAAAAAAAGTTCAAAAAATTTTTCAAAATGCTCCCCCTCTTTCATTTTCCATCCAAAATATCTGGCTAACGAACTCGTCCTTCCTTTTGCATCAATCAACAAGTGTATCAAAGGCCGATTTGACCCGTCCATTTCTTCGTGAGTTATCGTGTTAACGGACGAACGGACGGACATACGGACATACAGACCAACAGACATACACCATCGCCAAAACTTGATTTTCGGCTTCAGGGGGTCTCGAAACGTGGAGATCCGTCGAAAATTCAAGATGTGAAATTTCAGACGATTCTAATACTTTCTCAATTATAAATGATGAGAATGTAAAAAGAATATTTAACTGAAGGAGTTGAGTTTTCAAACATCAGACAAATCAAACAAACAAATAGATTTTCAGAAGAAACTATGGAATTTGCAATTGGAATAAGTTAAATTTTCATTAAAAAAAAATAACTTATAAAAAAAAACTATCTTTCAATAAAGAAACAAAACTGTCAAACAAATTATTACATCTATGCACAAAATGACGAAGAATTAAATGAAATTGTAAATTGTTAACTGAAGAAGTTGAATTTTCATTCAGAGAGACGAATGTTCAACTGAAATTATGAACATTTAACAAGAATAGTTCAATTTTTGACACAAAATTATTTTCCAACCAAAATTACAATTCACTGAAACTCCCTGCCCTGAAATGAAAGCTATAATTATTTTCTGAAATTCCCTGTCCCAAGTCAGTCAGATGAATGAGGAAAAGCAAATTAAACGTAATAAATAAATTTTTTGAGAAATTGAATATAATTATTCTTTGTGTAGGTTTGGGCTATCATTAATTCGATTATCAAATTTGAGTCGTCTAAAAAAATATCACAGAGCAACAAATTTTCAAAACGCTTTCCTTATAATGGAAAGGAAGAAATTCTTTCTTTCATGACGTATATAATCAAATAATAAGATATCTTTCTGATTCATATAAAGAAAGTGGTCATTTCTCGTATTTTCCCGGTAGAATTTTTAATAGTCTAGGTTTATTCAAGTAAATTCCCGGTCATTTCCCGGTTTCCCGTTCAAGTCGCCACCCTGTTACAAATGATGTAAACGATATTATCACGCACTTTTGCATGATTTCTTTAAAATCACATTATGTACTGTAATCCAATTCACATGGGGAGTGTATAGAAGTAGGAATATGGGAATTCCACCAGAAATAAAAATTAGAAAAAATATACAGGAAAATTGTACAAATCAGAACATTTTAAATTAATCATGGAATTATGGAGTATTAAATAATTTTGAATCATTATCTTTCAATATTTAATAATTGGAGATCAAGTTTTCATACTTTTAATCAGTATCTGTCAAATATTATGGTCATTATTCGTATTACTTTGAATTTGTATGTATTTATTCGGATTTGATTTGTTCGTATCTATCTGTACATATCTTAATTTATTTTTTATTAAATGTATTCATTTGCATTGATTTGAATTTTTCTGTCTTCATCTGTATTGATCTGTATTTATTCGTGATTATATTGATGATTTAAATTAATTTGGCGTATTTATTTGGCGTTAATATTTATTTTTATTTGTTATTATTCGTATTCCTTTGATTTTTTGGTATTTATTTGTATTAATTTGGACCTATTTGTATCGATTTGTATTTTCATTGATTTGTTTTGATTTGTTTGTATTTATTCGGATTCAGTTTTTACGTACTTATCTGTACATACTTGAATTTCTTGTCCTTAAATGCATTTCTTGGCATTATTATTATTATTATTATTAATAATATTATTATTATTATTATTATTATTATTTCGCCGAAAATTAATCTCGGGTCTTTTTCCCCGGTGTTTTATAACCAGCCACGGACTAAGTCAAGTGTCTGATGAAGTCAAGATGTTAAAAAACAAAAGATATAAAAACAAAGATCGAAATTTGTTACGCAGATATTTTGCAGGCACAATATTTAGTTATTGGTATGATATAAAGTTCTTCTTGTAATGATGTTGACACTGCACAGCAGCAGAGTTTGTTGGAGGCAACTTAGATCACCTCTGGATGCTTTTTTTAGAGCTACCAACCGTTACTCCACAAGGGTTTAGTCGCAAACTTCCTGATGGCCAAGGATATTCCTAACAATGCGACTGGTGTTCAATAAAACCGCTTTCTAAGCCGCTACCAGTACCTTACTGACTCCTAGATGTTCGAGATGTTCAGTGCATCTTGCGTGTACATTACCTGTAGCCGATATCACG
>WSXT02147566.1:0-10349 GCA_011762715.2 Neuroterus valhalla
ACCAGAATGTTCTTATACATTTAACCAGAATTTATAGTAAGGGCATATTTAACATTCTTTTCTGGTTAGAATAACGAAAATTCTGGTTAGTTCAATTAGAATTTTTTTTGAGTGTACAAGATTGTGAATACAACTTTTTGAATTATCTCAAAAATTCAAAAGTTCCCATTTTGATCGCACCAAAAATGATAAAAATAATCTGCGAACTTGATAACTATCGAAAGAATGATCATATTCGATCGTGCTTTGACAACCATTTTCAGGGACCAAAAATACAAGTCAAGTTTATTATCCAGCTATTTTGCATCAAAAATAGAAGAATTTTTGGAAATTTTTTTGCATTTTTTTCCAAAATTCAAAAATTGTAAGTGCGGTTTATTATAGTAGGTAAAAAGTGAAACAATTTATCCTCATGATTTTTTTTGATAAAATAGTACATTGTGTGGTTAGGCCTCGAAACAGTCGATTTTGATGAGTGTGAAGTTTACCAGCCGAGCGAAGCGATACCTTTTGCCCAAAAAATTTTTAAATTAGCGTTTTTTAGTCGCGTGAATGTAATTACATAACTGATATTTATATATATGAATACAACCGAAAGAAAGAAATGTCATTTATCACACACACACAACTGTGGACACGGCACGTTTTTGCTACGTTTGCTACCGCGCCACCATCTTGAATCACGTGAGCTCATTTTCAGGCAGCTGATACCCGAAAAAGGGCTGCGCATGCGCAGTAGTACTGTCTCAAAAATTGCCATTTTCACAGTCGCAACACGGACTAAAAAACGCAAATTTTTAATGTTTGATAGGCAAAAACAAAATTCTCGGAGTTGCGGAATTTTCAAAATTCAAAAATATGAACGAAAATGAGCATTTTTAGCCAAACAAGGCAAGATATGAAAAAAAGTTTAAAGAAAAAGAATGTTTCTTTATTGGAGCCCTCCAGGATGATCTTCACAATTTTCTTGAGTTTTCTTAAAAATCGAAAATTCAAATTTTGGACGCAAAAAAAGAATGAAGAATAGAGAGATTCATTTTTTGGTCAAACTATGTATGGTAATAATACTATGTACGGCATAATATTTCTAATCCCAATAGCAATTCATAAGTAAAATCCTCCAAGGCAAATCTGCCAAATAAGAAACTGACTCACACACAAAATATTAAAAATCGAAGTCACCGTGGAGGGTTCATCAAATGTTACCACTGATAAATAGAGAATTAATATCACAAGATTTTATGAACACCTCTCAATTCATCACTATTAAAGACCAGATTGATTGCTCCAGAAAAATAATCATCACATCTGAATCTTCTGCTACTCCAACAACTAATCTGAAAGAAACTCCGAAAGGAATATGCACTACATCAACTGAATCACCAAGTTATCAGAAAATGCGCCCCATTGAGTTCCTCCAAAGAAGAAACTAAACCACAGACAGAAGTAGTACTAATCAAAGTAAAGTATAGAACAAACCAATTCCATAAAATTTATTCAACGCATTTCAAACCATCACCTTCATAGACCAGATAATTATCTTCAGCAAAATAATCATCACATCTAAATTTGCTTCTTCTTTGCCAACTTATCCTTAAGAAACCCTGAAAGAAATCTGCAGTACATCAATTGAATCTTCATGATCAAGCATAATACTTCCAATCCAATTACAAAGTCATCAGAACCACTTCTCTCTCAACCAGGAAAAGCAAAGTCCACCCAAAAAGGAAGGGAAACAGACGAAAAAGGAAAAAATAGAAAGCTAGGATGAGCAGAGCATTCGGATGTTTGGTCGTGCTCCTTTTTCACGTCGTCCTGGCATGCGGTCCGCGGGTCGGAGAGACAGGAAGGACGAAGGGGTTGGAGGGCGATGTAAGAGAGCAAAGTGGACTAGATCCGTAGTAGGGTCATAGCGAATATATAGGTAGATAGGTGCATCTATATAGGTATAGATAGAGAAAATGGTAGCCAATGGCGTTGGCTCGGCGTCGTTCCTACAGTATTGAACGTCTCCTACGTGGGGTCCAGATATCTCTCCCGCTGGCTCGTTTTCCCCGTCTCTCTCATTCTCTCCTTTTCACCCCTTCTGCAACTTGCACTTGGCGCATCCTGGTCATCCTCATCCTATCCGATTTCCCCTCTCTCTCGTGACCTGGCGATGTCCTCCCTTCGCCTCGGTCGACTCGCAGGGTGGAGACCAACTTTTTCCTCATCCTCACATCCCTCCCCCTAAACCCCCTCAATTCTCCCTGGCTCTTTCTCACTCTCGACATCCGCTGATAAAGGGGGTGGGAGGTATCCTCTGATCCTCAGACCTCTCCATCTAAGAGAGGAAGGATGGTATGGAAGAGAGAGAAAGAGAAGAGTGAAGGAAAGAGGAGAGAGACTGATTGATGCTTTATTAGCTGAGTTACAGGTGAATTTAGTCGTACCCTTATGGAAAAAAATTGTTAATGTTCGATGGTTGTTTGATGGCCATGATGTTGTAGTGATTAATGGTGGAGTTTTTTTTCCGAATTGAGTTATTGCTTTACTTGTTAGTTTTCTACCAATTGATTTTGTTGTTGCAGTATAGATGAGTCGATAATATAGTCTTTATTTTCTTTTGTTTGGGTTTCCAAGTTCTTCTTTAATATTCCCGAAAAAGCTTTTCTTCTCCAGGTTGACGGAGAAATGATAAACTGATTGGAATTCGTCTATTTCGCCTATCTTTTAGGATTCTCTGTAAGATTCCTAGAAGACGATGCAGCAGACGTGTTTAAGCATTTTCAGGGTTCCCAAAATTGAATGCTCAACCTGAATCTTATGTTGCTTCTCTAGGTTGACAGAAAAATGATAAATTCATTGTTATTGTTCTACTTTCCCTGCATCTATTAGGAGTCTTTAGGATTCCTCAAGGAAGATGTAGCTGATCTTGTAAAGCATTTTAAGGTTTTTCCAAACTTGATGTTTAATGTAGATTTTCTGTTGTTTTTTTCTCTTTGAAAAGAATGCCAAGTGTGCCTGATGATAATCTATTTGAAACTGATCGCTATTGGTCTGCTTTGTCCATGTTTATTCGGATTTTCAAAAGATTCATCAAGAAAGATGTAGCTTCTAAATTTAATATTCAATCTTAATTTTGTGTTCCTTCAATTTATCTTTGAAAGAAAAGGCAAAAAATTCCGGTGATTTCCTAATTAGGAATGTTATTTTCTCTCTGAAGAGATGTTGCTTTTATAGGTTGAGAGAAAAATGATAAACTGATTGGTACTGGTCTACTTTGCTTTTCTTGTAGAATTCTCAATAAAATTCCTTGAGGACGATGCAGCTGATTTGGCTGTTTTCTTCTCAAAGGCATCATTCCAGGTTGACACAGGAATGTTGAACCTATTGTCATCAATGTACTTTGACTTACTTTAAGGATTTTTCATGAAATTTCTTACAGAAGATGCAGCAGATTTGGTGAAGTACCCTTAAACATAATATTGTTTCTTACAATTTGCGTACTGGAAATGTTATTTCCGAAGAGATATTCCTTCTCCAGGTAGACAGAGAAATGATAAACTAATTGGGATAAGGGTTATTTGCCTATCCTTTGCAATTCTTTATAAGATCCCTTGGAAGATGCAGCTGATTTGGGAACACACTTGCACACTTTTCTAGATTTATTTGTTAACCTCAATCTTCTGTTGCTTCTCCTTTCAAGAGAAGAGACAAATGTTCCTGATGATATACTAATTAAAAATGTTCTTTTTCTTTAAAGAACTGATTGTGCAGCAAATTTGGTAAAGAACTTGTAGGTTCTTCCAAATTAAATGCTTGGACTGAATCTCCTGTTGCTTCTTTTCCTTCTGAAAGGAAAGACAAGCATCTCTCATAATTTCCTGAATCAACTTTTAATTTTTCCCAGGAAGATGTTGCTTCTCCAGGTTAACAGAGCAATGATGAACTGATTTTTAATGATGTATTTTGCATATATCTCTTAGGTTTATTCATAAGATTTCTTGACAAAGATGCATCAGATTTAGTGAAGCACTTTTAGGTTCTTCTGAATTCAATGCTAAAACAGAACCTTCTATTGTATCTTTTCCTTCTTAAAGGGGAGACCATTTTTCTTGATGCTTCCTCAATTGAAATTCTTCTTTTCTTTCCGAAAAGATGTTGCTTCTCCAGGCTGACAAAAATTAATAAACTGATTGTTATTGGTGTTCTCTGCCTATACTTTTCAGAATTCTTCCTGAGATCCCATAAGGTTGATGCAGTAAATTTGTTGAAGCACTTCCAGGTTCTTCTAAATTTAATGTTTAACCTAAATCTTCTGTTGCTTCTTCCCCTTCTGAAAGGAAGAACAAGTATCACTGATGATTTCCTTAATCAAAATCTTTTTATTTCCAGAAAGATGTTGCTCCTGCAGATTGACAGAGAAATGATAAGCTGATTAGTATAAGTAAACCTTGACTACTTACAAGATTTTCTCCAAGATTCCATAAGGAAGGTGTAGCAGGTGACCAGTTTGATTCTTCCAAATTTAAAGTTCAACCTGAATCTGTTGTTCCTTTCTGGTCGCTTTGAAAGGAAAGACAAGTGCTTCTGACGAATGGCTGGTGGCAACCTAATTAAATGAATCCAATGGATTCGTTTCTGCCAATAATAGAGGAAGTAAAAACATGCCTGCTGATTTCATACCTTCTTCCATTAATATCCGGAGACACAGCCTCAGGAGGTCCATAAGTGACCAGCACACAGTTGGCGTTTAATAGACTATACCTGTGCATGAAACCCTTTCGAATGGATCCCTATGTGTGTGTGTCTAAAGCCGAGCCCTGGGGTTTCGAGAGGGTGGTGGGATACTTAATTGAATACTTGGATAGACGATTGATGCGCGGTGTCAGTAGCAACGGCACGCCGCAGTACCGCAGCTCAGTCCGCTGCTATAATCGACGTATTACAGAAACCTTTACGGTCAATTACCGTTGAGGCCGAAATGCACGTGATGTTCCTACCTGTCTCTGACTGACTATTCGACTACATTTCTATACCCATACAGGATACCATCATAGATTTGACTTTTGTGCTCATTAGGCTTTGATTGCGTAAGGACAGGTGCTGCAATCTCCTAGAAACACAAGTTGGTCACAAAGTATCACTGGATTGAGGAGTATCATCTCACGTAATATATGAAAGGTATAATGAATTCGATGGCCATATGGTGAATTTTCCGCAAAAAGAGGAAAATGATCTCATAGGTATTAAAGATATTAATGAATAGTGTATATTAAGAATCATTTCTAATGGATAAATTTGTGTTCTAAAGAGGGCATGTAGTTGATTAAAATTAAAATTGATCTTCCACCTCATCTTCTAAAGCAGACCTGAATAGCGAGGAAAAAAATCTTATGAAAGCATATGTTGTGCTTCCCCCACCCACACTCGCAACAGCTCGGACGAGTTGAAGTTGGCGTGAGCTTGTCTGAGCAGGGAGCATGGTAGGGATGGTGCCACATAATGATGTTTTCGCAGGGTGTTCACCTCGCTGTGCAGGTCTGTTGTAATATCTTCCAGCTTATGATATTTATCCATGTGAAAATAGAGATAGAAATTTAAGACGGCCCTGTATAGTTTTCCCTATTTATGATCGGGAACTGATAAGAAAAAATAGAGAAAGCCGGACTTGTTCCGTAACACTATTTTAGCCATGTTCTAGCTGGATGAATGTTAAACTACGAATGGAAAAATTAATTTTTCACTTGAAAAAACAGTTAAACGAAAAGAGAAACGATTTTTAAGATAAAATGTAACCATTTTAAACCAAATAGGATATTAATAAATTTATAACCAGGTAGTCTAATTTTTAACTGAAGAGAACGTCTCCATAGAAAAATTATCAAAATCACATCGTCATAGTTGAATTTTCAACCAAATAAGATGACTTTTTAACCGAAAATATTGATTCTTGAACCTAAAAGGATTTGAATTTTAAATAACAAATAGTTGCATTCTACTTTTCAGAAGATTTCTAACAAAACAGATTACACTTCAAACTCAATCTCATTCCGGTTTCGAGCTTGGGTATCGACGGCCTTGGAACGAGATTGAGTTAGCTGCAACGTAAACAGTCAGGGCCGCATACACGCGAATAACTGACGCTAACTGAAGCGCAGTTGCGAAAATCTATGCTAGGGTACTACTGACCACTTTCAATGCACGGCAGTGGCGGAGAATGGAGCGAGGAGAGCGCCCCTCTTCAAACCCCCCGCACCGTCACGTCCATGAGCGCATTTCGAGGAAGGTGCGAGTTCGGGTGGAATGAGATTGAGTTTGCAGTGTATTTATTGAACAGAGAATTGTAGTTCTACCCAAAAAATAAATTGAAGTATTTCAGTTGAAATTTTAAGAGGAAAATATGAATTTCCCAGAAAAAAGTGGAATTATTAATCAAAAAAGAGTTTGTTGTCAAGAGCAAAAGAATGTCATCAAAATTGTTGAATTTTAAACTCAAAAAGACGAATTTTTAACAAATAGTTCAATTTTTACGCTTTTCAACAAAATGAATTTGGTTTGAACTGGATAGGTAAATATTCAATTGCAAAAGTTGAAGTTTCAACCAAGATGATAAATTGTCTAAAATAGAGAAATTCTCATGAAAATCTATAAAAATGGTTAACAAATATTTTTCAACTAAACAGTTGCATTTTCGATTGAAAAGATTACCTTTCTACCAAAAAATCGAATTTTCAACCCATATGATAAATTTCGACCGAGGGAATTAATTTGTAACAAAAGTAGTTGCTGAATCTGTAACAAAAAAAAGGTTGATTCTCGTATTTCAACTATGAATGGTTTTATTTTTTTATCAAAAATAATTGGAATGCACCAAAAAAGTTAGGGTTCTAACAGAGTAGTTGAACTATCAACGATAACCCAATAATTTTTAACCAAAAATGCTAACTTTTCAACAGAGTTTTTATATTTCGATTGGAAGAGATGAGTTCCCTTCAAAATACATGAATTAAAAATCATTCAATTTTTCAACCGAAGAGAATAATTTCAACTTTAATCATGAAATTTAATTATATCAAAGGACAGAGGTGTCCCACGCGTGAGCAACGGTGTAAATAACTGTCACTCGTCAATCCCCTCTCTTACCACCTTGAATGCGTTGATGCGGTGAGCACGATGTGGAAAGGGGGAACGAGAAGAAAATGCTCAAAGAAGCGCTTGGAGAAGGAGGAGAAAGGAAAAGAGCGCCAGCTTTGCGTTGGACACCCCTGTTAAAGAATTGTCTAACAAAGCAGTTCCACTTTCGTAGCCAAGTAGTTGAACTTTTGACCAAAAAAGATTAATTCTCAACGAAAAATTGTTATAGGTAATATTTCAACCAGAAACTTTTCCATCCGAAATTGGAAACAGTTACATCCATCCAAGAAAGACATCTTACCGAGAGAATTGTCGAATCTCTAAGTAAGAAGAGAAATTTTTGAAGAAAATGATATGACTCTCGAATTATTTGTTTATACTCTCTTCCTTTAACGGACTCAAGAGTCTTCACAAAACATTACCTTTATTCCTTTCCACACGTTACCACTTTCTCAGTGGTGAGGATAGCCTACCGTTTAAGGTGAGTTCCGAACCACCGAGAGCAACAGCTACTTTGTACTAAAAGAATCTATTTTTTCAAAAGGTTCTGGACACACGACTCTGTGGGCCGCCGGAGCTCTTTCAGAGTTCGAGGCAGGAATCAAACCCGCAGCCAGGCGGAGTGGGTCCAAAGCTCATGCCATAGCCCTCATGACCAACTGACCACTAAGAAAACAAAATAGTTGAGTTTCGAGTCACGAACAAATTTTTATTGAAAAAAAATTTCCAACGAAGTAATTTTTTAACCAAAGGATACTTCCATTCTCTTTTATATTTTAACTAGAACAGACTTTATTCTTGATTGAAAAAGCTGGTAAATTGAACCAAATGAGATGAAGCTTCAATAAATTTTTAAAATATAGTTGAAGGATTGGGTGCGTGTAAAAGAAAAGGATTGGAAAGAAGAAGAAAGAATGGTGGAACCATAGTAGGACAGGGAATGGAACCGCGAAGAGAAAGGAGTGCGTGGAGATAAATAAAGAGGTAAGGTTGGTGTGTGCAAGAAAAGAGCAAGGGAGAGAGAAGGATCTAAAAGAGGAGTTGAGAAGTGTTGAGATCGAAGGGGACGTGTGGAAGATAATAAATAGGTTTTGAAGCGTAGGGAGGGGGTAAGTGAGAAGACCAGAAGTTAAGAATAGAGGGACTTCTCGAAAGACTCATTTCAGGGCTCAGGCGAACGGAAAAGAGATAAGGGAAGTGGGAGAACGATAGAGGAAGGAGGGACAGAGTTGGGTGGCGAGGAGATATAGTTACAAATGAAGAAATAGAGAAGATCGAAGGCAGCAGGCTTAGATAGGGTGTAGAACGAAGCATGAATTTTTGGCACACCAGCATATTGCCGGAGACTCAGGCGGGATTCAGATCGGGTAGGAGCAGTATAGACAATATTCGTATTCTGTAGTACGTGGTGGATAGAGAAGTAGTAAAGAAGGGGTCAAAAGTGTATGCACAAGATTCAAATCTATATGCATGACTAAATTCAGAGCCGTTGAAAATTTCCTCTAGAAATAACAAGAAATTATAAATTCCAAAGAAAAACCCTCAAATTGCTGTAACTCTTCATCCAAAGACCTATGGATCTAGAAATGGGAAAGATAAGAGCAAAGTAAGAAAGTTCTCTCAGCGAGATAGGTACACGTGCTATCGATTCCGTTGCTCCTGCATCTCTGCTGGAAATGGTCCTGCGGTAAAAGGGGAAGACATCAGGGAAAAGAGGAGGTGGGCGCTGGCCGGCAGGCTTACTCGCGTCTCACCGGACCGAACGTCTCACGGACGACAAGGGGGTATTACCGCGAACTATACCCTGCTTCTTCCACCCCCTGCGCCCCTTATTCATGTGTCTTTGCCTGTGTGTGGCTCTGCCGCCACTTCAAACTACCCCCGCCGCACGAGGAGCCTTTATTCGAAGGAAGATCCATCTCCATAATGGCCCCACGCCTCCAGCCTTCCCACATGCACCATCTGCATTGTATGCCTTCTTCCAAATAATTCCAAAGGATTTCATGCCATCTCACATATGGGACATTCTTTTGCAAATCGAACAGAGAATAGACCGACCCATTTTCGATTGAGCTAATACTTTTTTCTACGAGTTCTTTATCAAATAAGAGGAGATACGTATCTGAGAATTTTTTTTATTTTGCAATCTTTTGAGAAATAGAAAGGGTTCAGAAATTGAGAATTTGAGTGAAGAACATTTTTAAAAATGCACAACTCCTGGTTTATTTGAGCTCGAGACAATATTTATTTTCATTTGAAAGGTAAAAAAACGAGCTTTAATAGAAAAATCATCCCAAAAATATTATTAACAAATTGAAATTGTTATAAGCAACTAAAATTTTTAAATCGATTTTTAACTAGTTTGACCCCCATGAATTAAGTTCTTAGTATTTTTATCGTATTCTACGTCAAATTTTCGATCGAAAACGATTTATTTCAAAATGGTGAAATTATTATTACTATCGGAAAAAATTTAATGTATCTAGCGGTGTCGAGAGCGGTACCTCACACCGCACAGTGGTCTGGAGGTCCCAAAAAGTTGGCCATAAATCGAATTTTCAAAAGAAAAGCGCGACAATCGGTAACCTATAGTTTTCGAGGTCATGGAATTCAAACATGTAATCAAAATTTCAAAAAACAAAATGGCTGATCCAAAATGGCCGACCGATTTTCGGAAAAGTGCTATGGCGCTCGCGAAAACTTGTAGTCGGGGGTTTTCGAGGTCAAGGAATTCAAATGCAAGGTTGAATGACAAAATGAAAATTTCAATTTTTTAAAATTATTTTTTGTACGATCGAAATTGGAATTTTCGATTTTTTGAGAAAATTCAAAAAGTTGTATCATCGATCTTGTAGGGCTCCCAAAAAGAAACATTTTTTCTCCTTGACTTTCTTTTCAATCTTGCGTTATTTGGCCTAAAATTCTCATTTTCGTTTTATATCTTTGGATTTTGAAACTGTCACAACTCTGACACTTTTGGTTTTATCAAAAAAAATCGTGAGGATAAATTGTTTCACTTTTTACCTACTACAAGAAACTGTACTTATAATTCTGGAGTCTTGGAAAAAAAGCCTAAAAAATTCTCAAAATGCTCCCCCTCTTTTATTTTCGATCCAAAAGAGCTAGTTAACGAACTCGACTTGTCTTTTTGGTCCATAAAAACGGGTGCGAAAGTACGATCGAATATGATCATTCTTTCGAAAGTTATCGAGTTCACAGATTATTTTTTA
>WSXT02147577.1:0-10349 GCA_011762715.2 Neuroterus valhalla
GCCGTTCGGGTTTGAGCGACGTTTGCGGGCCTCCCCACTCCCAGCGAAATGAGTTTATGTGCCCTTCTTCGATCCGGCAGCTCAATTTTTCTCTCTTCGTAAAACAATTTTTTAATCTAATTAACATGCCAAAGATAATATTATTATTATTATTATTATAATATTATATTGATAATATTATTTTGTCTCTCTGTTTTTATTCTTAATATATACAAAAGAAATTCAAACAATAATAAAAAGTCTTTCATATTTGAAATTTGATTCTAATAATAATAAACAATATTACTCAAAGTTTTTAATATTTTACACATCAAATTTGGATAATTAAAAAATTGATTGTTCGATTATATTCCATTCTATTCTACGTCAAACATTGGAACTGTCATATCAACCAAAACCCTGACCCTAAAGCCAACAACGAACATCAATTTCTTCACGAATTTTATTATCGAGGGTCAATACAACTCCCCCAAAGATTATTAATGTCAACTGAATTGTTGAATTTTCAAGTCGAAAAGACGTTTTTCTAATCGAAGAATGGAATTTCCAAAAAAAATAAAGTGACTTCTCAACAAAATTGTGGAATTTCAAACTAACAAATATTGCATACTCAAGATCCAAACAGTTGCAATCCCAACTGAAACAGACAGAGATAAGGTTTAAACCAAGACAAATTCTTTTGTCAAGAAGATTAAAAAATTCAAATAAATTATTAAAACTATACCAAAACTGACGAACTCTCCATGAAACAGTCGGATTTTTAATGAAACAAAACATTTCTAAAAGAAATTTTGAATTTTCAACGAAATAATTCATTTCCATTATTAAGGTTGATTTTTCGACAAAGAAAGATTTTTGAGTCAATCAGACAACAATTCCCTCATATTGTGTAGTTTTCAAGCCAAAAAGAGAAATTTCTAAACAAGAAATGGGATTTTTAACTTATAAAGATGTAAATTGTCAAAAAAGTTGTTGAATTTTTAATAAATTCAACCAAATTATTAAAACTTCACCAAAACTGACGAACTCTTTATGAAACAGTCGAATTTTCGATGAAACAAAACATTTCCAAACGGAATTTTGAATTTCCAACAGTATAACTTTCAAGCCTTGAATATAAATTTTCGAATAAATTATAAGACTTTCGAAACAAACAGATTACTTTCCAACAAAATAATCAATTTCGATCCAACAACAAGGAAATCTCTGCCAGAGGAGATGAATTTTCGAACGGTCCAAAAAAAGACGAAGTCTCAACAAAATTATACAATTTTAAACAAAAACACCCTATCTCGAATAAAGAAACTGATAAGATACGGTGACAACAGACGAAAACACGTCTCGAAATTCGTCATCATAATTGAATAATACAAGGCTGGCAGACAAAAATCTCGAAAATCTGGAATTGAAATGATTGAATCTAGTCAAAACCCTTACATCAATTTACAGATATCAAATTTACTTCTATAATAATGCTGTAAGTAAGTCTCTCCTAAACTCATAATAGTACTTGGAAAAATCAAGAAAATTACACTTTTTTGAACTGAACTCCTTTGGGTTCGCAAGATACATTTTGTCCGACAGCGGAGTGGAAGTTCTCGCTTCCGCTTTGCTTTCGGTTCAACAGAGTAGGGGAGAGTAGGGAGTTGTGAGTCAGAGGGAGTTGTGAGCCATTCCGATTTTTGCCATGCTGTTATCGCTTGATCTGTTAAATGTACTGTTCAGTGTTTCTCTTGAACCAAGCTAACTTTTCAGTGAGCATTCATCGTATCTGCAGGCGTTCTTGGCCTTCATGTGAATCACTCAGTGTTGAATTGTACCGAAAGTTTTTTTTTGATACTTGTGTTTGTGGTTTTTTGAGGCCAGTTTTGCAGACAAATTTAGGGCGGAGTTTATGCAAAACATTCCTTAGGCCATTGGCTGTTCACAAAAAGAAGAAAATTTCGATAATTGTTCAGTGCGTCGATAGCGATTCCTCCATTTTAAATAAGACCGATATGGGGACTTAGGAGCCACCAGTTTTAGGGAGTTGAAGGGAGTTGATGAAGACTTCTGCATCATCTGTCCGGGCACAATGCTGAAAAAATATAAAAGAAATAACGCAATACATTGTAACATGTGCGACCGTGCTGTGCACGTGAAGTGTGCCAACATGACGACTGGGTGATAAAGCTGTGTGATTGCGAATCCGATTAATTTATTCAATCTTCTAGTTACATCAAATTTATTCTAAATTTCATTTTCTACTACTTTAATAAACATAAATTATGAAAATATGCTGTTTTCTGACATTTTTTTACATGGCTCACAACTCCCCACCAAAATTATGAATGCGGATTCTTTTAATTTTAGCCCATCTGCAATATTTGAAAGACGAAGGTGATTTTTCCCAAATTCTTTTGTCCAGTAGTTGTGTTTGGATGTCCTCTAATAATCCAACCTAAAACATTTACAATCCATCGATTTTTATGGAAGATATACCTCGAAAACAAAACCCGGCTCACAACTCGCCATTCTCCCCTATGTTAATCTCAAACAAAATCATTGTACGTCCGCTTTCGCTTTTGGTGCACAATATACTATTTCCTAGTAAAATTTTAAGCGATTGTAATATGAATACATCGAACAGTGGAAAGAGGACAGTTTTGTAATGAAAGAGGAAATATTAAGGTAAAGAATGGAAGAGGAAGACAAGAATAAGATAAAAGAGAAGAATAGAAAAGGAAGTGGGATAGAAGAGATGGTTAGGACCAAGGTCGAAATAATGGGAAGAAAATTCGAAGCTCTACAGGTAAGAATATTGGAGAAAATAACAAAGAAAGCGAATGCGGTGGATAGGGGATTGGAGGAAGGAAGAGATAGAAGGAAAAGAGCAATTAAAAGAGATCCTAGAGGATGTGATAATTGGAAAAGGAAGTGTAAATGGAGAGTTGGAAACAATGATATGATAAATAAAGAGTGTTAGAGGAAACAAGCAAGAAAGTTGTTAATGGGGGAGGGGACGGAAATGGATGGGATGAAGAATGTAAAGAGAAAAAGAAGGAAGTGAGAAAGGAACCAAGTAGATGGAGGAAATAAAAAAGTAGTAGAGGAATATAGAAGAGAAACGAAGGAATACACTGAGATGTGTTATAAGAAAAAGAGGAGGAAAATAGAAGATTTGAAGAAGGGACGAAGAAGAGACGAAGAAGGCTAGAACAAAAGAAGAGGTTTGGAAAGTAGTAAATGAAGAAAGAAAAAGAAGGAAAAGGAGAAGGGTAAACCGGGATATCGAGATGACAAAATGTGAAAGGATTTCATGTATCTGCTAGGAGAGGTAGAGAATAAAGTTCGGATGGGTGGAGGAGAGGAAAGGAAGAGAGACGAGGAAGAGGACATAGTAAGAGAAGAAATAATCAATGTTTAAGAAGTAATTGAAGAAGGGAAAGCTCCAGGCCTGGATGAAATTTTAAATGAAGTATGGGAATATGAGGTGAATGAACTAAAGGAATGGGCATAGATAATGTGCAATAGGGTATGGAGAGGAGAGGGTTGGCCAGGGATTATAGGAGAGTGCCGCTAATGCCAACCTCGTACAAGTTATATGTAACGGTATTATCGGAGAGATTAAAGATAGAAGTTGAAAAAAAAAATATAGTGCTCAATGTTCTTAGACTTGGAAGAAACAATGAGCAGAGAAGGGTGGGCTAATACTGAGAAGAAACGAAATTGCAATTCAATATAGGAAAGACGTGAATAAAATTCTACAGTAAGAATAAGTAGAATTAGGTAGAATAATATGAGGCTGCGCTCATTCATTTTTGTGACCTGGGACCTCAAATCACGTTACTCATTCAGATAATCCTAAATTAAGACTTCATTAGGCTAGTTATTGGTAGGTGATTATATGAATTGAAATTATATGCTATTTCATTTCTATACATCCAGAAAAGAAGTTTTATCCTTAAATATTATCAGAACTACAGAATTTGCACGATCCATTAATACAAGACTCGAATTTTAAATATGCAGTATAAAAGGATCATTAATATTTGATTCAAGAATTGACACACATATCTAAACACACTTCCTTCGAACAGTCAGATGGTATTTATTACAAAATATAAAACCAATCTAATAAATCCCAGGAATTCGAAAACATTCTCGGCTATTGCTCGGCTTTATCTCAGCTTTCAAAATATAGACTTATTCCAGATTTTCTGAGCTTCTTGCTTGGTTCACGTTCAAGGAGACAAACTCACCTGAAACAGAAAGAGATGAAAATTGATTAGAATCAGTTCTTCCAGATGTAGGAGTATTCTAAGTTCATCCAAAGTAAGGACTTTTGAAGCTAAGATTTTTCCCACATTGCCAATTTCTTCATGAGAAAATTTATTTTCTTGAAAAAGTAATTTTTTGAGTAAAATTTCTGCAGGTTCTTAAAAAATGAAGGCATGCTACAGGATACTACTATAGAACATGATGGAGAAAAGAATTTTGTTGTATAGATTCGGTTTTCCGGAAAGAAGGGTGTGGTTTATCAAAGTGGGCGTGAAAGTAATAGAGGCCATAATCAATACAGGTGGGATAGGGAATGGGCGTGTTCGTAAGGCGTGCACATCCTGATGTGGGCGTACGAGAAAGTCGAGAAGCATGACGTTAAGGAAAAGAAGGCAGAACGAGGAGAAAGAATAATAGGGTCAAGGCCTAATGAGAACCATGAGTTTCTAATACCAACCAAGAGAGCGCGGTATTTGCTCGAGAAAAAAGAGAAAGGGAGTCAGAAGCTTATAGCGGGGATAATATGTGGAAGTATGGAGGATTTCATTAGGCTCTGGCTTCCTGAGAACAATAAAGTTCGTGAATTATGTTTTAAAGGGTATGCACAGGTGTACCACTGGTTGAAAGGGTGCGAGTAGGTGAAAAGAAGTGGGATAAGCATAAGGTAGTATTGCATGAAAGAGTGTTCAAAAGGGAATTTCCATGGGTAAGGGAGGTGTCGGGTGTGATGGCAAAGAAGAAAAGATTTATTGTAAATAATGTGGACAGTCAATAAGAAAGATTTGATGAGAATAAGGTAATAACAGGGGAGTCAGAGTCTGCCAATGCGTGGTATTGAGGTGTGGCTGGATGCTAATGTATACGGTGTGAGTAGATCTAAGGATTGAGGATTATATGCAAAACTCTGTCAAAAATTATGATAAAAGTAGGGTAATTTTTTATGGCCGATAGGATAAAGAACAAACAGGTGGCTAAAGAAATGGGTGTGGTTATTGGGCGTGCCTAGAAAGAAGGCGTGGTGAGTATGCATTATTATAATTTTTTATAACTCTGCATTTCTTGCACATAATTTTTTCAAGAAAAGATGCAGTTCTTCGAATAAATGTAGTGCTGTGGTTTTCTAAAAAGGCTCTAATTCAATGAACAGGAACAAAGAAGAGAAAGGGTTACCTCACAGAAGTAACAAACATCACGATTTTAAGCTATGCAAGAAGAGATAGAGGGAGAAGAAAAGAAACATGGAAGAGATCAATTATGAAGTAGATGAGGGACGGATTGAGAATAAGGTAAAGTGTGAAGGGAGAAGAACACAAGCAGTAGGTGAGTGAGCCAATTGTAAAGCTGGCGAAGAACTGGGCAACAGGGGAGGATAGCTTGAAGAACAGAGCAAAAAAGTATGTGTAGATGAAGTGGAAGGAAAGATGTAAGAAATTTGCTATAAGGCTGGAAGAGGCGAGAGGTTTCCAGAGGAATTGAGACAGTGCTACTAGTACCGTCCGTTAATTAAGAGAGGTGAAGGTTAATACGTAGGCATAGCTATAGAGGTATTACACTCGAGTGATTGGGAAATAAGGATTAAGCAAAAGTGCTTTATTAGAGGCCGGAAAGACAGGTGAGAAAAGAAGAAAGTATACGACACAGCGAGGTGAAAAAGGGATGAGGTTATATTTGCGTGCTCAATTTTTTAGGCAATAGGAATTTGAGGCAGAAAAAGCGAAACTAGTTGCACTATTTGTACATTTTTGGTAGAATTTGACATTGTGAAGAGGAAAGTCCTCAACAAGTATATAGAAGAGAGAGGAGAGAGAAAGAAAGCATATTCTGGACAAAGAAGAGACTTGATATGAAGGCAGACTTAGATGAGAGGATAGAGAGAAGAGGGGAAAGATTAATAGCAAGGTCGTGGAGTTAGTGGAGGTTTGAAAGGTGGATGACCTTAGATGTTCTAAAGTCGGAGGAAGTACAAAGCTGCAACTAATCAGGTGAATCAAATGTGCAAGTAGAGTAATAAGAAAAGTGTGGAATGTGGGAAAGAAAAGGTATAAGTACGACTGCCAAGTGAGAGTGTGGAATTGCAACTTGTTGTTGTAGTCAGTTATGGAGAAGAAATTTTGGGATCGGAGGATTGTGAAGGAGTAGGGAATCTGCATGAAAGACTTTGAAGATTTGTTATTCGGATGAATAAAGGTGTCTGGATTTTATAATAAAGGGGAGAAGCAGAACGAAAGAAAATGATAATCAGAAAACTGAAAAGATAATGAAACTTCTAAGGGAGACAAAAGAGGGAAGGAGGAAGCAGGAAGCTCAAACTTGTGCTAGGCAGATTATAAGTAGATGAAGAAAGGGTAACATAAAAAATTCGGAGAAGCAGGTAGAGAGATATGAAATTAGGATCAGATGCTTCATTCAAGTGAGGGGTATGGAACTTCAGATATTAGATGAAGAGATGGAGGCAAGGAAAGGAAAGGGAATATGAAGCACAATCTTGGAGTGAAGGTACAACAGCTGGTATGTGATGTTCAAAGGGGAAGGAAGGGTTCAAACACCTAGAGGAAGTAACAAATCAGAGCAAATGGAATAAGGACGTGAGAATAAAATGGAGGGGTGAAAGAGAATGTACAATGAGTATCATCAGGAGAGGGAATGGATGAAGAAGCTAAGAAAGTCGAAAAAGAAAACTGGCGACACAAGGTAGGAGGAAGCCTAAAATTATATAAAATAACAAGAATAAGAAAGAGGAATTGCAGGATGGATCTGCAATCTTTAGATTGATAGTGGTGAGAAGGGTCAGAATCCCGGGACAGAATCCTAGATAATAAATTATGTAATTCTTCTGGTAAGACTCCCAATCTTCTAGAAGTCCTTCCCAGTACCATATTAGGTATCGTGAATATCCTTGATTAACTTGTTCACTCTTTTGTAAGGAAAACGTCTAAGGCAAAGGTCAGTTCTTGATTGTTTGGATGTATTGTCCGGAAGCTCATAATAACAAGGAGAAGAGAATGGGATTGGAACGAGTGATCTAGCACGTTCTAGACTCGCGTGAGGCGCCTCAGAAATGAATTAAGTTCCGAACTTTGCATACCTTCCGCCTAAACCTCATTCTCTGTCGACCCTCTCTTCCTCCTCGATAGAGGGTTTCGACCGTCCCGTCATCCCTCGTTCTCTCAACTTTACCACTAAAATATTCCAACCATAGGTCTTTCCGTCTGCTGTCCTCTAGCCCGGATGGGACATGCAATGCCACGACTGTCGAAGCTATCTTCTTGTTGACACATTATTAAAAGGAACCCTTTCAATCTGATCTCTCTCGAACTGCCAGAGAAAATCATTCGGAACTTCATTCCCTCCAGTTCAATGTCCAACGGAAACAAACTAATTGTCCTTAGTGGGACATCAACGGGAGAAGAGCAGCAGGAAATCGATGGTTAAAAATGTTCATTCTTCCTGTTCTATAAAGAGTGCTTGAAATACTTGGCTATCCAATATTGATTGCATTAGGAGAGCTTCCAATCAGAATCGTATTATGGATGCATTTCAAATCGAAACTAGGAATTGATTTCAGTGAGTAGCGTTTGGAATGTACAATGCTTCCAATGATCCAGATGAATATGAATGAGTTACATGAATCTTTGTGAGAAGTTGATGGAACGAAGATAGAACGAAAAAGTCTACAAAATAATGGAATTTTGGTTCAAATGAAAGGAATTTCAACCGAAAGAGCAAAATTCTAAATCAAAAATTCTAAAATAGACTCTTGAAAGTTGAAGAATGTACATTCAACCAAAAACCATGTCTTTTTCACATAATAATTGTATATTGAACTCAACAGTTAAATTTTCGAACAAGAGGAGTGACTTTTCTACACAAAATGTAGAAGTAGACTATTAAATCAGAAACGATAACTTTCAATTATAAAATATAAATCCTCAATCAAAAAAGGATTATATCTCAAACAGAATAATCGGATTTTTTTACAAACAGCACAATTTTAAAGCGAAAGAGATAAATTCTGAACCAAAAATATGATAATGGACTTTTTAATTGGTAATAAATAACCTTCAACCATAATAAATAAATTTCTAACTGAAAGGATTACTTTAAAAAAAAAAAAAAACTGAAATGCAGAGACAAATTATAGTATGTTGGAAGTTATAGTAAGGAAGGATAATCTTCCAAACATTAAACATGAATTTTTGAAGCGTAAGCTTCTTATGGATTTTGACGACTAAATCGATAAAGAAGGCGGAAACGATCGGGATAATCTCCGCCTCCTCTCCCTCTTAATGTATACATATAAATTTCTTCTTCTTCTCTTCTTCTCTCCCTAAAGCCCTTCATTTCTTATCCCTGTTCCTTTCTTCTCCTCTTCTTCTCTTCTTTCTTCCTTTTCTTCAAACTTTCTTTCTCTCTATCTCTTCATCTCTTCTCCTCTTCATATCTTTCCCTCCTCTTCTCTTCATCCCTTCTACTTTTTCCTCTATGCTTCTTCCGCTCTCTTCTTTTTTCTTTTCCTCTTCTCCTTCTTCTCTCTCCTCTTTTCTTCTCCCTTTCTCTTGACTCACTTCTTCTCTTCCCCTCTTCTTTTCTCTTCTTTTTTTCTTCCCTTCTTTTTTTTGTCTCTTCTTCTGCGGCTCTCTTTATTTCTCTTTTCCTCTTCCCATCTTCTTCTCTCCTTTGCTTATCTTCTTGACGCCCTTCCTCTCTCATACCTTTTCCTCTCTTCTTCTCTTCTTACCTCCTTTCCTTCTTCCCTCAACTCTCTCCTTCTCGTCTACTCTTCTTATCTCCTTCTCTTCTTCCCTTCTTCTTTTTACGTTCTTCTTCAGCTCCCTCCTTTCCTCTCTTTCTCTTCTCCTTCTCCTCTTCTCAACTTCTTCTCTTTTTGATTCTCTTCTCAACTTGCTCTCTCCCCCTCTTATTTCTCTTCCTCTCTTTATCTCTTTTTATCTTCTCCTCTACCTCACATAGCTCTCTCTTTTTTTCAATTCCTTTGTTCTCCTCTTCTCTCGACCCACTTCTTCTTTTCTCAACTCTCTTTTTCTCTTCTGCTTGATTCCTCTTCTGCTTTTCTTATCTCCTTTCCTTATCATCGTAATCCTTCTTATCTGCATCTCTTTCCATCTCCTTCGCTCCTTCGCTTATCTGCTTAACACCCTCCTTCTCTTCTTCTTTTTTCTTCCCTTATTATCTCCTCTTTTCCTTCTCTTAACTCGCTTCTTTTCTCAACTCTTTTCTTCTATTGTTCCTTTCTCCTTCTCCTCTTCTCATCGTCTTCTCTCCTTCGATCCTCTTCTCAACTCCCTTCATCCTTTATCTCTCTTCATCTCTTGATCTCTTCTTATCTTTTCCTCTTCTCTTCTTAGCTTTCTAGAGGTATAAGGCTTTTAAATTTATAAAAATGTACTTCTAACCATAAAAGAATAATAATTACCCGGAGAAGAATACTTTTCTACCTATATATGAAATTTCAATTCAAAAGGACGCATTTTATATCCAAAATGAAGACTTTCCAAAGAAGTTTAGCAAAAAAGTTGAATTCCAATTGAAACGCCACCGAAAATGATAACTTATTCACGGAAAGATGAATTGTCAATCAAAAATATTACTTTTGAACAAGATGGTCGAATTTTTCAGAAGGAAAACTGAATTTTCTATCGAACATCACAATTTTTCACTAAAAAAAATGGATTCTGGACCAAAAATCTGATTTTAGATAAATAAATTGAAAACACTCTGCTTCCAATTATAAGAGATGCATTTTTGACATTCAGGAATGGATTCCCCATCCAAGAACATACAACTTCAACGAGAGAGTTGAAATTTAAACCAGAAAGTATGCTTTTTTAGCGGAAGTAAATTTTAATTCTTAAATATTATGTTCGAACATAATGATTAGACTTTCGAGGAATTAATTGAAATTTACAACGTAAAAAGAAAATTTTTTTCCTATATATATGACATCTGACAAAAAGCATACCCAGTGGGCACGAATGTGCCCAGACGTTTTTTTTTACGTCCCTCAAGTGGACAGAACCAAAATGTATTTTTTGAAAATAAGCTATTCTATAATTTAGTGCTAATTTAGT
>WSXT02147588.1:0-10349 GCA_011762715.2 Neuroterus valhalla
GGGGGTCAAATTTTACACAAATCTAATACCTTCTCTGATGAGAATGTAAAAAGAAGACGGATCGTGATTCCTGGACAAATTTAGATGAAAATTATTGTTGGGTTTGAAAGCGTTTCATGAATTCACGATCCTTCGTCATTCTCTCACTGAAGAGATTCGAAATAGATTAATTAAGCGTTTTGGCAGAATTCCACGCGTTTTCGACGTACATAGAACATGCGAGGGAGCACCTGGCAATTTCTCGTTATTCCGGAGAGCTTCGAGAAAACCCGACACGGTCACCGCGAATCCCATCAGTTCCCACTTCTCCCCCTCCTTCCACCCGCTCCCCTCACCAACCGTTTTATATAACCGGACCGGTCCGGGACTGGTTAAAAAACAATTTTTCGCCCGGCTCACACTGCACGTGCGCGCAACCGCTCATCGCTCACGGTGAAGGAAGCTTCCCGCAAGATTTATCTCACCGAGTACCGACTTGCATAGGTTGTTCCGAAAGGGACAGTGTCACTCGAGGACACTATTCTATCATTTTTTCTCATTTTTTTTCTCTTTTGCTCTCTTTTTTTTGACGTGAAACTTACATATGCGCTTAGTAACTTTTTTTTTTGCACAAAAAACATTCCAATATATTTACAACTAAGAACATTGAAGTTATTGTTCCTAATCAAGAACTCACAATTATCACAACTAATAATATTTTCCCGGAGGTGGGGGAAAAAAATTCCAGACCATACTTGAGAAACTTATTATGATCCGTCTGCTAGGAGAATTTACTTTTTTACTCCCTATTTATTTACTCCTTATATATTTTTATTACGAACTGGAATCTTCATCGAGGGATTTCGCTCAAATTTCTTCAAGATTTTTGTGTCAAGTTCACACCGTTAGTCAGTAAATCACCTACCTTTTTTACCAATCGAAACTTCATTTACGCAATTCAATCATTGAAATTAACTACAAGAGTAGGAGAGAGGGGTTGGATGAAGTTATGAAAGAGATCAGGGACGGAGAAATTGCCGCAGCTCGTAAGGTTTTGGTACCGGGGGAAACAGCGCGACTCTAAGGCATCGCGACAGCAAGTCACACCAACCCCGGACGGTATCTCGCGAACCACTGATCCCTCGCGGTTCTTATTGAAAAAGGCATCAATTTTATCACCATCGACTGGAATTATCACTTGTGAATATTTATTTATTATTATAGCACGAAACAAAGGATAGGTAGAGTGAGGAAAGAGATAAGCGTCAAGAAAATTGTCGCAGCTCCTAGGATTTTGGTAGAGAAGGAGGACAGCTTGACATTGCTTTACCACGACCCTGAGGCACACTAACCTCGAACAGTATCTCGCGAACCGCTGTTCCCTCGCAGTTCTTATTGAAAAAATCGTACATTTCAAACCTCGCGCTCTGCGCTCGGGTATTTGTGTCTTGCATTCGGAACGCTTTTGCTATTGTTCATTTCGGTAATTATGCACATTTGAAAGTGAGTTGAACACATCAATATCTTTTAGATCCCAGTAAACCAATACAACCTCATATTCTAAATTTAGAGCGTAATCAGGTATAGATGAATATTACATTTCTCAATGCTCTGTTGGCTTTAAGGTGCACATTCTCATCGTGGCCCTTGCGCTTCGCGCTCGACTTTTGACGGAATTTTTCAAATGTAAATTCATTATCTAAGATACCTTCATAAGAAGAATCGAATGCGCTGTTTATAACAAAAAACGATTGAATCAATGACCTATTTGATCCGTTCATTTTTTGTCGAATTATCATGTTTACAGACGGACGGACATGCAGACACCATCACCAAAACATGATTTCCGGCTCCAGGGGGTCCTCAAACGTAGAGATCCGTTGATAATTAGGGGTGTGGAATTTCGGGTGATGCTGATACTTTTTTAATCATAAATGATAAGAATGTACTGAAATTTTTTATTTTCCGTAATGTGCTGTACAGTAAAAGTTTGAATTCTTTATTTTTTCATTGGAATTTCCGAGAAAATTCAGGAAGCCGTATTAATGATCTTGTACGGCTCCCAAGAAGAAAGATTTTTTCTCTCTGACTTTATTTTTGTTCTTGTGTTATTCCGCTAAAAATTCTCATTTTCATCTACATTCCTGAATTTTGATAATGCCACAACTCTGACGATTTTGCATTGTTAAAAAAAAATCATCAGGATAAATTTTTCACTTTTTACCTACTACAAGAATCCGTACTCACAATTTTTAGTCTTAGAACAAAAGTCCAAAAATTTTTTCAAAATGCTTCATCCAAAATAGCTGGTTAACAAACTCGACTTATTTTTTTGGTCCCTCAAAATGGGTACCAAAGCACGATCGAATATCATCACTTCTTCGAAAGTTATCGACTTTACAGATTATTTTTCATTATTTTTTGTGCGACCAAAATAGGATTTTTCGATTTTTTGAGGTTTGAAAAGTAGTATTAATGATCTTGTAGGGCTCCCAAGAAGAAACATTTTTTCTCTCTGACTTTCTTTCCAAACTTACGTTATGTGACTAAAATTTCTCAACTTCTTTTATATTTTTGAATTTGGAAAATGCCACAACTCTGACAATTTTGTTTTTATGAAAAAAATCATTGGGATGAATTGTTCAAATTTTCACTTGTCCTTTCTTTTGGATCAATCGACGAGTGTGACCAAGGCCGATTTGATCAGTCCATTTTTTCTTGAGTTGTCGTGGTTACGGACGGATGGACGGACGGGCATACAGACATACAGACCAACAGACAGACAACATCGCCAAAACTTGATTTACGGCTTCAGTGGGTCTCGACACGAGGAGGTCCGTTGAAAATTCAAGATGTGAACTTTCAGACGATTCTAATAGTTCCTAAATCATAAATGATAAGAATGTAAAAAGCATAGATTCTATTATCATCGAAATCAATTATCATTTTTATGTATTCATTTATTATGAGAGTAGAAAAGAGAGGATAGTTAAAGTGAGGAAAGAGATAAGCAACAAGAAAATTGTCGTAGCTCCCAAGGTTTTGGTAGACTAGGAGAACAGAGTGAGACTGCTTTACCACGACCTTGAGTCGCATCAATCTCAAACGGTATCTTGCGAACCGCTGGTTCCTCGCAGTTTTTATTTTAAAAAACACAGATTTTATAACCATCGAATGGAATCATCACTTCTGTGTATTCATTTATTACTATAGTAGGAAAGAGAGGATAAGTAAAGTGAGGAAAGAAATAAGCGGCAAGAAAATTGTCGTAGCTCCTAAGATTTTGGTAGAGTAGGAGGACAGCGTCACACTGCTTTACTACGACCTTGAGTCACATCAACATCGAACGGTATTTCGCGAACCGTTGGTCCCTCACGGTAAAAACAGCATACAATCTATCACCATGGAATAGATACATCATTATCAGATATTCTCTCATTACTATAGTGGGAAGAAATGTATGAGTAGAGTGAGAAAAGAGATGAGTGATAAGTCAAATATTTATTTATCATCAAAATTAGAGAGAGAGGATAGGTTGAGTCAGAGATGCGTAGCTTTAATACTCTACGTTTATATATGTTAACCACAAGGTATATCATGTTTTCAGTTTTCCAAAATGTATTCCATATTTGATCACGTGACCCGATCGAAATTGAGGTGACGTGAAATTGAGCAATTGATTTGATTGTTCGTCATTGCCGACCACTTTCTCAAACAAATTTTGTTTGGATAATAAGAATATATGTATTTATTGGGATTTTTATTCCAGAACGTTCTCGAATATGTCAAATGGACGAGGATAAGTACGACTGTCGACCGGCTACACCTTGTCACCGCAATCATGCGTCGCACCAATCCCGAACAGTTTTTCGCAAACCGCTGGTTCCTCGCGATTCTCATTGAAAAAAAAAAACAACTCTAACAATAACAGAAGGAAAATAGTTTCATAAGGATTATCAGTGATTCATCTCCTTATTCAAACTGAATTTGGCCAATATATAATGAATTAGAGCTTTTCAGTTAGACTAACGGAAGTAATAAATAAGACAGAAAAATCAACGTTTATCTTTCTACAATCTGTGTGTGATTTATGTGATCGTAGCATAGTATTATCAGAAAATATCCAGATCCTACAAAAAAAACATCCCAGGTGGCAATTTTAGAAAGTGACGGAAAAGCGTTTGCCTTGCGTAGAAAAAACAGCAAATAAGGACCGAATCTCCCGCATACGCTTGTATGAGGCTTAGTTTTCAGGACAATGAATCGCGGTAGGTTTTTCAAGAGAAAAAAAGAAAAAACGTAGAAAAAATTGAAAAAACTGTCACTATGGACTTGAAGGATGTAAAAACCGCAGGGTCCACGATGAATTGAGTGATGTTCTTGAGCAACGGGAAAATGAGAGCAACATGAAGAAGAGCGAGGTCGTACATCGAATTGAGATCTCCTGACGGAGGATAAGAACAATAGAAGCATTAAATCCTGCCTGAAAGGGCATAAATTGAAATTCCCTATTGATTGTAAGACATCGCAAGGAAATGATTTGACAACCTAGCATGGAGTTCCTGCATTTGATTCTCGAGTTAAAGTTCTTCCTGATTTACCTTCGAGGATCATCTTCTGGAACGTGCATGGTTTCTCTAACTTCTAGAGATAATATTATACTGGAGGTTCATCGTAAATCGGCGGATTTAATATTGGGGAGAGTTTACATTTCACACCTTTCGAATGTCAATACATTTTTTGAGGATCTCTTTGTGGTGTTATCTTTAGTGCATGGAACGTATTCACAGCTACCAATGATCACGGGATGTGACTTTAATTGTAGAGAGGGTGTGCTCATCGAACTGAACGAGTATATCACAGAGTATATCACAGAGGTAAGCGATTGGCCTTCTCTTCTGTCAACAATGGATTTTTTTTATTAAAAAGTTGATCCCGAGAAGAATCTCATACGAATTTGACGTTCAAACGACGACTAGGTTCAAGTGCAATTGAGCGCCCGGTTAGCATAAAGGCCTTAGGGAACGTTCTTAAATACGTAAGGGTTATGAGGGGGGTACGGGGTTCGAAGAAATCTTACGTCCAAAGTAAATTGTATACACTGACTTTAGTTAAAGACTGACAAAGGAGGGTGGGTGGTTCGGGATTCCAGAAAAAACCCTTACGTGATTTATGAATGGTCCCTTAGCGCGAGAACTCAGTCTGGTAGGCAAGAGAGGGGATAACGCGTTGCTACGAGCCAAGTTGATTGGACAAAACTTAGTTCTAAGATTATTTGTCCAATCAACTCGGCCTATAGCAACGCGTCATCCCCTCTCTCACCTACTAGGCTGATTGGGTTCACGCGCTAAGGCCTTTATGCTATCCGGACGCTCAATTAATCTCGCCCCGGTCTCAGTTGACAAGCTAGCCTTCTTGGATTATCTGAATATGTTGATAGTTCTAAAAATGTCCAGACACTTGCGATGAAGACGTATCATTTTCATTGCGCGGGGACACACTTGTCCTGTTTTGCATACGAAAAATCAGCACTGTAGGATAAATGGTGCAAGGAGTACGGAGACAAAAATGCTCGCACTGAATGTTTTTCTGAACTGCTTATGTTCTTTGGCAATGTATGACCTCAACAATTCGAGAAATTCATTTAAAGATTTAACAGACATTCTGCTTCGAATTTTACTACAAAATGCCCCGTCCACGTCCGTTTTCATTGGACAGTTTCTCTCGGTAAGCCCTATTCCGTTTTTCCGTATCCCGAAAAACCGGTCCCGCGAAAACGCATTGTGTGTCACCAGCCTTTAACTTCCATTTTTGTTTAGAATCTCAAGTACCATAAACACAGCCGAAGAATATGGTATGACTCGTTAAACATCTGATAGAATGGGAATTAGATGTGCCGTTAAACCTTGGTTTGACAGATTGGCTAGAAGTAACATGGTCTTATCGTTTTAGTCCATTCAGGGGAAAGATAACGATGAGATGTATCATGTGGCGTAATTTGACACCAAGAACAGATATTTGAAACTTCCACAGATTGAAAAAAATTCCTATGAAAATAATACCGTAGATCTAATAGCTTCTACCCACAACTCATCAGCTTTTCGGTCTTTTATCATGAGAGGCGCGAGAAATTCGCTAAACCTAACATTATCAGTGTAGAAACGTGATATAGTTGGTTGCAAGATCTATGTCCAATTGTAAGAATTCCACCCTCTTTTTCTTGTATTTGTCACTCTTTGCTGGATGCCTTTTTAGCGTTTTTGGAGCTGAATTTTGGTCCCAATCAAAGATACTTAAAAAGTGCCACGCACTTGTGGGCTCCTGACTTTGACGACGTACTCAAGAAGAGTGATGTCAACTTTCCTGATAACTATAGAACAAAAACATTGGTGAATTGCTCTGCGAAAATTTTCACGCAGATTTTAACTGATAGACTCAATACTTGGAGCGGAGATGGTAATGAGATTCCTCTCTTGTTGAGTCTCTGGAGATGGTTTAGCTGAATGTCTGAAAAGACTGCTTCATTTCCCATAAACACTGAACTACGCGTTGGGATGGGAAGTGGGTAGATCATCGTTCTTCTGTGTTGCACTCACTATAACTTTGTCTTGAATTGAAAAAATTTCTTATATGGACTCCTAACTGTATCCAAAACAGAAATATAGAGAATATTCTCGAACTTTGGTCAGGAGAAGATGGTGAATCGGATGGCCGCAAAGGAGAAGGCCTTATAGGGAATAAGATAGCAAAAGAGCATGTGAAAAAGTATCACTTAGTATTCCCTGGATACTTGCGATGATAAAGGAAGGATCATTCCGCTCAGAGAAACGAATGGTTGGCTGATGCATGAGGAAAGGCTTTTCCGTTACAAAGTCCTATTTTGGGCACAAATTGATACACTTTTATGCTTAGTGCACAGATAGAAGCCACAGTATAATTGACTTTGATTTAGCAGATGGGAAACTTGGGGAACAAGTGAGCTACACAAGAGTTATAAGGCGTACTCATTGTGTAACAGATCACTTGCTTGCAGTTTTGAAAATGAATCTCGGTTAAGGACACAAGCAGAGAAAAAGTCATATTGGGTTGAAATAGATGCGAGTGAGAACAGAGAATACACAGGAACCAGAAATACAATAAGTATTCCCTGGCGAGCTGAATGAATATTTATGTCATTGTAAAGAAGACTGAAAAACAGAATAAGGCTATAAAAATGCCGAAGGTTCGTCAAGCCATGTCACAAAGGTGACACAGAAGATGATATAATAAACAAACTCTTTGTAACTAGCGGAAAGAGAATATGAATCGACGGTAATAATCTGTAACGCAGAATCTGGAGAATAATAAGGCTGCCGTAGTAGACGATCTCACCGCTGGAATGCCTGAGAGTAGTGACGGATATTTGTTTATGGGGCTGAGTGATTTAATGAAATTGTATGCTGTAAACAGTGGAATTCCAAATGATTGATGAAAGATTGTCCGAAACTACAAAGAAGGGAGTGAATTTCTGCAAGAAAGACCATATAAAAATTAGAATTGCAGCTTGACATAGATCACAGAATAAAGTTTGAGGGTAAAAGAAAAAGTTTGCTGGGCTTTTGTCGATCTAATAAAAGCTTTAGACACATATAATATTGTAGTAAAGTAAACATCTCAGACTCGCTCTTCCTGACCAGGAGGTTTTGCTCCGTGACCAGCAAACATGCGCAGAAATAGCAAATGTAAAATTTTGTTGCAATCAGTATTGAAGCGGGTGGACTTGGCTCGGAATAAGGGAAGATATAATATAGCTGAAAAGGTAATTATAACTAATGTTTTAGTAAATTTTACCCACGTGAAGTTGATCCATGTTGCATGTAAACTTTACTCTTAAATCAGGTTATAGATTACACTTTGTTAACTGTAAGATGCTAAAATTGCTAGGCGTATGAACTAGGATGGAAAGATTTTCTTCAGGGTGCGAGCCTTCGCTGCAAGCAGAAGTGTAACAATTGAGGCTGAAATTTCGACAGTTATTCTATACTGTCAATCATCGCGCTGTACGGTCCCAAGACCTTGACGTGCAAGGGGAAGTGAATTATTCATCCTTATTTTTCAATTTATTACCATTCAGGTGCAATATTAGGATCCGTCTTCAGATCACAAACATTATATGTCAGTTTAAAATTTCGTTGATTGAATTAAGTGTGTAGAGGTTCACAGTTTTTGAAGTGGATTTAAATTATTTATTATATAGTTGTTGATAATTTTATTTCGAGAGCCTACTGGAGTTTCCTTTATTTCATCCGAAGTTAAGAAGTCAACCATACCGCTTCGTATGTTGATTTTGACCCTGCAGTAATTTCGTTTGCGACTATTATATTTATAGATCCCAGTAAGATGAGTATCACTCTCTAAAGTAGCAAATACGTCCCAATCTACTAATGTTGATAATACAAATCTTTCTTGGTTTTGCAGGGGTATATATTTCTTAAGCCCAACGTCTGATTTGAGTTGATGATTGGCAGGAAACCTATATCTTTGGAATTCAAATATCTTGTGCTCGTTACGAATAGAAGTAATCTGCATGAATTTCAGTTGTTCAAATCTAAGTCCAAATAGATCAGGGCAAGAAGGATTTGAAGGAGTTGCAACCGATGTCCCAAGAGGGAAAAGCTGAAGGGGTGGTGACCTGGACCTGGAACGACGATAAGAATCGGCCAGATCGAACCAGCTAGGTGAATTTTGTCTATTAGGAGGTGTAGAAGGTCTGCTACGAGGAAAAACAGGAATAAGGTCCCCATTAGGTGAAGAATCGGACTGCGCACTTGACCCTGCAACAAGGAAGAAGCATAAACAGAGAGCCGACTGGCATAACCGTGAAGTTAGCTGGCGAAGTCTATTCTTGGGGTCGAAAAAGCATCGGCTTGACAGGTAAGGGGAGGGGGGGGGGCGCAAAGGATCGTAAGTTTCTCGGCGTGCGCGCGTACAATTGTCGATGCTCCAATTGGGGTTCTCGCATGTGGTAGCGGATGTGTTTCCCCAGCTGAAATAAAAGTTCTGTTAGCCCGCTCTCTGATAATATAGAAAGAAGGACCAAAGAAAAGAGCTGTATTATACAGGAATAAAAAATTAGGTAGATTGTGCGTGCTTCAGACTGATACGAGGGAATAAGGCTCTTTGCGTATCTGAATACTGACCGCTAGAAGAGAGATTCTTATATGGTTTACCCTCGACAATGCTCCCAAAATGGAATACTATACATGCTATCAAGAGAAATTGTCATTTGTAGAGAATAGAGGATTCAGCAGAAGGCATTTGATAGATTTCTGGGAGAAATTCGGAGAAGTGGTTGAGGGGAATAATTTGGTTTAAAATGTTTTGTTTTTTTTACCGAAAAGATTCTTTTCGGTTGAGAACAGGGGAGTCCAACGCAATGTAGGCGCGTACCTCCTTTCTTCCCCTTCTCCGAGCGCTTCATCGAGAATTCTCTTCTCGTTTCGCCACGGGCTTTGTCTGACTTCGCCTGACTACGCCAACTTGCGCGCAATGTTCACTCATCCCGTTCGCCGAGGACCCCTTTCCACATCCTGCTCACCACATGAACTCATCAAAGGTGACAAGAGAGGGGATTTGAGAGTGACAGTTATTTACACCTTTGCTCACGCGTTGGACACCTCTGGTTGAGAATCAGACTTCTCCGAATTTCATAGTTATGGTTTGAATTTTATTCCTTTTGATGGACTTAAGGTCTCATGATTATCTGTTTTCATACAAATTCTATTGTTCCAGATAAAAATCAATCGGTAACTGATTCTTAATATATTCCTGAAGGAAATATTAAAAGAGGTACATTCAATTTTCGATCCTGTTTCTGAAAGTGTGCAGCCCGTGTATAATGTTATACTGTTATAATTTTATATTTACCGATAAAATTGAGATTGATTGCCGAAATAAAGACCAGACTGTAAATGATCCTCATTTTTCCAACTAAAAGGAAAACGAAGTACTTAGTGTTTCCTTTATGATTGGAAATATCAGATAGAGTTTTAACGCGAATTTCAAAGTGCTCCATAAATCTCCGTAACTACTCCATCCAACGGTGTAATCTAAATGTTCTATTATTATCTCGTAGATAAGGATATATACCTCCTGTTTGTCTCTCGAAGATATTTATATTTCATAAATCAGTTCAGAGACTATAACTCTTTGTTCAGCAATAAGCTTGTTTATTAATTTTTGCTTATACCTAGATTACATGGAAGGTTGAATTTTCCGGAGGAATAATGATTTTCTGCCAGAAGAGAGGCATTTTCAAAAAAAAAAATGTTTTTTACCTCAGGAGAACAATTTACAAAATTGAAGGTTTTCACTACCCTCTGAATCTAAAG